>JAVTVY010012467.1:0-50647 GCA_036873755.1 Hanleya hanleyi
ACGCTTGTCGATTATCGCTGTAGGTCAGACAGTAGATATCAGGTCAGGTATGTGCTGATTCAGCACACTGGACTTGAAAGCAGCCTATCGACAGTGCCATAAATATGACGACCGTGAAACAAAACTTTTCAATTATTTTTTTTTATGATAGTTCTTTTTTGGGGTGAAGCACATATGTAATTGTTGTAAGGCTGATCCCATGTGGGAATCGATCTCACGATCTCTCGAGTGATGCACCATCTCGCCAGTAGTACAGTCTGTCGATTGATGCACCATCTCGCCAGTAGTGCAGTCTGTCAATTGATGCACCATCTCGCCAGTAGTACAGTCTGTCGATTGATGCACCATATCGCCAGTAGTGCAGTCTGTCGATTGATGCACCATCTCGCTAGTAGTGCAGTCTGTCGATTGATGCACCATCTCGCCAGTAGTGCAGTCTGTCGATTGATGCAACATCTCGCCAGTAGTACAGTCTATCGATTGATGCACCATCTCGCCAGTAGTGCAGTCTGTGGATTGATGCACCATCTCGCCAGTAGTACAGTCTGTCGATTGATGCAACATCTCGCCAGTAGTGCAGTCTGTCGATTGATGCACCATCTCGCCAGTAGTGCAGTCTGTCGATCGATGCGCCATCTCGCCAGCAGTACATCCCGCTGTATCTCCCACATGGCGGTAATCCTTAGGCAAACGTCTCTCAATCAGTATTAAGCCGTCGTCCATTAAAGATTTTCCGCGTCCATAACCCAAAGACCTAATTCATATAATAGCATTAGCATCAAATCAAAAGAATAAATCATAGTATACATAAAAATGGGCAGATTTCATGCAAGAGAGAAGCGGTCAAGAATTTTCAGTGATGCCAGCAAGACATCATGATGTTCCAAAAATATCAAATCCGTATCGCTGATCGGTATTCTTAATACATATGATTTTCGTTCTAATATCGTTATCTAAGTATGATGTAACCCCGGGTTAAGCGGAATTAGACGCAAGTTACGAAACGTAACGCCATATGCATTATAAGCGTAGTTCCTGTGATTTACTGGCAGTCTTACCCTAAAAATAATAGCTTTAAGACTTAAGTTGCTGATATTTGTATTTTGCAATATACGTCAATATCTTTCCATAATTCTTCTAGGCTTATCAACGTTAGAATATATACGTGTTCACCACTACGATACCAAAACTGTTTCCATGATAGGAGAGAGAGCGCGAATTAAGCTCTAGCGTCAATTCTCTCTCTCTGTTATTATGTAATTATGTAGTGCTTCCAGGCTATTTTATCCCATATTCGGAGAATATTTTCTCGGAGAGTAAACATGAGATAGAAAAAAGCATATAATTGCCACACAACGACATTACATTCAAAAGGGCATTTTAGCGATATGCTTTTATTGCCAAAGGGCCAAAACTGAAACCTTGGCTTTCGTCTTGTTCATTCAATATAGTTCTGAGGCATTTGCGACGGTTCTGATGAAATATGTAGGCAATTCGAAAACACAGCCATCACCATGGTTATCCGTATTCAAGTTCTTAATTGAAGCTAAAATGGCTATGAATAAGACAATGTTATCTGAAATTATCAGATACGTATGAAATCCACGACGATCCACCCGATGAAAAATAATATTTTCCTTGAAGATAAGCAAAGGGGAGCATAATCTCAAAGATTATATATTACATAATCAAAGAAATTAAAGGGATAACCGTGCTACGGGCGATAAAATAATGAGCAAATTCTGTTCTTTCACTTCCTTAATGATTCAAACAAAATCGATAACCCTTCAGCGTGATCGAGAACAATTAGCATTTTTACCTCTAGATTTACTTAGAGGCAAAGAGACGGGGGAATACGAGTTCCCAGAACAGAAATCACATCATTAAGGATGAATCATGGCGGCAACCTAACTAGCTTAAATATTCGTGCTTGAAAATGTCATCTCTCAATGCATGTCAGGATATTTGCTCATGCTATGCGATACATATAAGGGAGCAGACAAAATGGATATGTTTCTCGGAATAACTCGTTCAAGAATACCAGGCCGGTGGGTGGGGACTTTATGGCCCCCTAGCTTACCAAACTTTCTAAGTTATGTTCAGAACTACAAAAAACTGAAAGCTGACAGTCCGAAACTTTGAACTTGGGTTTATTTTTTAGCCCATTTGCATAACCCCCCCAAGCAGGATCATGGGTAAATTCAAAATGGCGACCAGGTTAAGTACCAGAAATTGAGATGAACATGAACTGCTTGTCAGGAAAAATGGGCAAAAACTATTTTATTTCACACCAGATTATTATTTCCTAATGTATATCATGTAGTTATTGTGAAGAAAAATTCGAAAAACCTGACGGAAAAATCGCCCAAAAATGCCTTTTGTTGAAATGACGTCACCGTGACGTCATCAAACCGGCCTTATTGAATTCTTTTACATTTTCTGGTGGGGCTTGTCCCAAGGGTGTAGTGTGATAAGTTTCTGCCCCGTAGCCCAATGTATAAGAAGAATACTTAGAAGGGCGAGCGGAATGCCAGGCCTGGAGAGGTCCCAAAATCCCAGGCCAGATATTAAAGATTCACGCATATGTTTCCATTGTGCATTGCGAGACATTTTCTGAGAGGATTTAAGTTAGTAAATGTGTGAGTTGGATTTCAAGGCGTTAAGACTTTAACGACGAAGTTAACGACGATCCAGGCGATTTAGGTTTTCCTGAATACGGTCCCTATAACTACTATTACTGTGTATTCTCACTATTTCTGGTGTTCATGCGTGTTAGTGTGTACGTTAGGTTTAGGGGCGTTAAGATCATTATTTTGATAAAAAAAAAAAAAAATCATAAAAACATTTGTGAAATTTTCCACCAAAATGTAAAAATCTTATTTTCAATTGGATACATTAGATATGGTATGATTTCTGTAGACTGGTCATTTGAATCTTCTTTATGACTCATCGACACAAAGACGTCGAAATTATGGGAAATATGTTTAACTTTTTCCATTCCATGATAACAAAATTTGTACCATTGATCATGTTGAGCAGGGTGTCGTCTCTCATTAACGAGACCGGAATATCTAGTTCAGTGTCAGAAAAATATCTTAACCCTACCAGGCTTTTTGCGCTATCTCCGGAACGGCAAAAAAAATTCAAGTTGGCGGCCATTTGGGTACCAGAAAAGTGATGTTTTCGTCATATTTCTTCCAAATTTATGCTTTTTTGAGATGAAAAGTGGGTAAAATGTATTTTATTTCACATCACATCAATATTTACCAGATTATCATGCAGTTTTTGGGAGAAATTGCATAAATAAAATATTTCGAAAAATCTGACCGGAAAATAGACCAAAAATGCCGTTTTTGAAAATGACGTCACTGTGACGTCATTAAAGCGGCCATCTTGGATTTTTTGTACATTTTCTGGGAGGGCTTGACCCAAAGGTATAGTGTGGTAAGTTTCAACCCCCTAGCTTCAGGGGTAAGAAAAATAATTAGCGGGGCCATTTGCCCGCCCCTCCCCCCACGCCTGGACAGGTCCCAAATGTTTAAATGGTTACATGTTACCCCACTCCCGCAGAATCCTGAAAATCCCCAATTTCTCATACACATTCAAGACTTTTCTCTTCCTTCATCAAAATCAACCAATTCTATGTCAAAAATAGCGATTGTAGCTGACTGAAAGTAAAAAATGGAACTGAAAATCGAAAAATGGTTTTCAAGGTCAGTTCAGCAGCAAATAATGAATTTTACCAAAGCCAATGAAATGTGCTAAAGAAGCTCCACAATATATATTTTGGTGTTCCGTGTTAAGAGCTATAAATACTTGCGAAACACCTAATAATGGTGATGGCTAACATCTATTAAGGATAGCTATACCGTTAGAGGGTCAATATTGGTCATTTTTTTATATCTTCATTTCAAATATCCACTAGTTCATCTAACATTTGGTGAAAAAATGAAATCAAAATTCTAGGTAGAAGTGCTTAAATATTAGGATTAAAAATTTAGTTTCTGAGGCACTGGAAAACTCAAACAGATTGCCTTAAAAGTTGTCCGATATCCAGCTGGGAAGAGGTTAACCTTTCACGCGACTGTAAGTGTTAATAGTTGCCTGAGTGTATATTGTATTGTTAATTGACTCACAGGAACTGGCCACCCTAATAGTCTGTTGTAAGAGTAGAACAGCAGTTTGAATGGGCTTGGCTACTGTTATTTTTTTCTGTTAAATTCCCTTTTCCAAAACTCATTTCCGCAGTATTTTGGTAAGCTAATTATCTAGAAGTCCTACTTATTTACATTTATCTATCCCCTCCTGATCATAACCATGCAAACATCCGTATTTTTGTGCAAGCTATTGAAGTACAATGGAGGTATGACAAGCGACACCTCACTCAGACACCCGCCGTGAAGTGATCAGCACAGGTGTGAACATTTCTCAGCTGAACAAGTTTTAGCAAGTTTTTTAAGTTTAAATTCGATTTCAAACCGCCTTGATGAATAAACTTATTGTAATAGTTATCCAGAATAAACAGGAATTCGAGTAGGTCCCATAAGACAGATTTAAAATGTATTTAACAATATAATTCAAGCAAAAATTAGGATTAATTCATCAGATGTATACATGTAGCTGGACACATTTTGTCCGATTTCTAGCCTTTCATTTTTTTTCACAAAATTCGAGATTTAAACGTTTATTTCTCGAAAAGTATCCATGCTACGCTTTTGAAATTTCGCATGCTTGTTACTTATAAGGTGATCTAGTAAACTATTTCGCACTTTCTGTAAGTTCGGCTTAGTTTCTTAATTATCCAACTTTTAAGACAAACGACCGTAAAATATTACGTTTTTTCATATATTTTAGTAAGATAGCTGTAAAAACAAAACCAGGCAATTTTTTTCAATAATGAGATATAGTTAACTAGTTTGAGTTGTCTCCCATCACGGTATACTATCAACGTTGAAACAACATCAACAGTTTTCATGAAATTTTAATTGAAAAATGGACACTATTGTTTTCATTTGAATTTTTTTTAAATTAGAATATTTTCTACACAGTAGCATCGTCGGTTATGCAAATCATATAGCTGGAATCCCTACGATGTACGTTTTCATAAATATATAGTTTATTATGGTTATCTTGTATATGTATTGATACAGAAGACAAATTGTCACGGGGGGTTAAAAACTGCCTCTAATTTCATAACAGTTTAAAGATGTAATCAGCCTCAAAATGGACGGATTTTGTACACACCCCCCTGTGCGTTTTTTCAGCAGGGGAGATTACCAAAGCATCATATGTATTATATTTGATGCTAGTGGGATCGTCATATACAACTAATGCAGAAATATCTTGTCAGAGAAATTTGTGACTCTGCCCGCTTCGACGGGTTTTCTGTCTCGCCATTGAGTGTGTGTTGTACGCGGGGAGAAAAATGACGTCACTGCGTGACGAATGAGTGACGTAGCGACGCTCACGAATTTGAATGCTGCACAGCTGCAGCCATGGGATAACGTCATGGCTCGTGCTTATGGTTCGGTAATGTCGCACAGCATACGTTGGTAGAATGCACCATACGTGTATACGCTTGTTGACACGGCCGTGGAAAAATAAACGGCATGCCATGCTGTTTATTTTTAAAGATTAATTCCTTCTATTTTCTCATGAATGGTAGAAACAAGTTTAGTTTTTTTGTGGTCAAAGGTGTTTCATTTTGTACCTGTTGTAACATATGTCACTTTCGCTGAGTTTGAGAGACATTGATTTCAGCCCAGATTTGAGGCTGATTACATCTTTAACTAAATGAAGCGTTTCAAACATGGGAGACAACTCCACAGGACAATACCATATAAATGCGGGGGAAAGAACTTCGAATATTCCAACACATTTAGTCAGCTAAGCTTGATTCAGTTTTGGGGGACTGCGACCTAGACCTTTGACAAAATTGATCTCATATGTATGGCTCCATTTTGCCATGCGAGTAAGGTATACTCAAAGTTTGGTACCAATCCATACCTTGAAACTAGAGCTATCGCATGGACGACAAATGTTAATGGATAAATGGACAGAACGCAACATCGCATTACACGACCTCGTCTTCGACAGGCATATGTAAATGTGACTTTTAATGATTTCTAATTTTGGGGTCACAGTGACCTTGACCTTTGACCTTGACCTCAATTTTGGTACACAACACATCGTCTTCCCTCAATCTATCAATGCACACAAAAAACCATGATTTTTAATGATTTCCTGATTTTGGGGCCACAGTGGCCTTGACCTTTGACCTTGACCTAAATTTTAGTACATGACAAACCGTCTCCCCTCAATTTCTCAATGGACACAAAAATTCATGATTTTTAACAATTTCACGATTTTGGGGTCACAGTGACCTTGACCTTTTGACCTTGACCTACATTTTGGTATGTGACACATCGTGTTTCCCTAATGTATCTACTGACACAAAAAAATGTTATTTTTAATAATTTCCTAATTTTGGGGTCAGTGACCTTTGACCTTGACCTAATTTTTTGTACGCATCACTTCATTTCTGCCTATTGAACCCACTCACAAAAAATTAAAATTTTTAACAATTTCCTGATTTTTCAATCACACTGACCTTTGACCTCTGACCTTGACCTACATTTAATATGCAACACATCGTTCCCCACCTAGGGCATCCACTCACCAAAAATTAGAACTTTAGATAGAAAACTGTCAACGATCAATGATTTCCTGATTTTTGGCAACAGTGACCTTTGACCTCTGACCTCGACCTCAATTTTGGTACGCGACACGTCGTCTCCACCTGGCGTGTCCACTCACAAAAAATTGCAACTGTGGATAGAAAACGTTCAGAGATATAGACCGGACACGAACACTTCAGTGATTTCTTCTTTTTTAGGCCAGTGACCTTTGACCTGTGACCTCGACCTTCATTTTGGTACGCGACACATCGTCTCCCCGTTGGGTAGCCACTCACCAAAAATTGGAGCTGTGGATAGGAAACTGTCCCAGATATAGACCGGACACGAGAACCGGACAGACGGACAGACGGACGGAAACCGCCATCACATAATACGACCGCCTTTTGGGCGGGCGTATAATAAAAAAGAGACATAAAACAGCATGCGAGAACAGTGCCCTTCCATATGGATACTGTAATGGGTATTTCTGAGAAATGTGCCATGCAATTTTAATATTAATCATCACCTGCCCTTAATCCTGTTTCCTGCCTTCACTCTCACTTGCCTTCCAGTAGGTAATATCAGGCTGATCTTCAATTTGTATCACTGCCATTATAATTATTTTTCCAAATATTTTTCTGCTTTTTATTCAATTGTAGTAATCATCCAAAATTGGCATATATTTTTTTCAACATTACAATGAGCATTCAATTTCTATAAATATGAAAAAAATATCAATGTTTTACTTGTTCATTATCAGTGTTGTTACAGCACACAGCAAGTACATATTCATAACCAAATGTGACCATTTTTCATGACTTCTGTCGTATTAAATAGTTGAAGAAATGTGCGGAATCAATTCGTCTAAAGGCCAACCCAAATTCACAAAAAACATTTTAGAATTTTGCTTCTGTATTTGGAAACATACATTTACCATGAAGAAATACCCCTGTCTTAATTTTCGCTCGAAAAAATTACCTTGGTTACTTTTTCATGACAATTCATTCAGGACCATTCAGGTTTCTTTGAGGACTGTGACAACGGTTGCCCTGCATATTATTCTCCCCATTTCATAACAAACAAGTGTAATTTAGAACTGAAAGTAATACATAAACAGCCTGATAAATGACGCGATACAACAAACATGAAATGACGGAAAGCTTTGCCTTTTCCACATCTAGGACTAGTACTGCAACAACTAATCAGTCAGATTATTGGTGTAGTGTTCTGACATCAACTGCATATATGGAACAGTTTGAGCAT
Organism: Hanleya hanleyi; assembly: GCA_036873755.1. Lineage (NCBI taxonomy): Eukaryota > Metazoa > Mollusca > Polyplacophora > Lepidopleurida > Hanleyidae > Hanleya > Hanleya hanleyi. The sequence continues at coordinate 7,941 of JAVTVY010012467.1, forward strand.
TATCCAGACATCTTGGCTATATTAGTGACAATATTTAAATGTGTGTTCATCATATCAATAAGCAGTATACATGGTAATAGTGAAGCAAGACCATTGCTACCAGATCATATATTATTGTACAAAAGCCTCCCTATTCACAGGTGGACACTGCCAACTCTCCTCAGATATCCAAAATTGTGCCAATGGAATGTTCAACATCAAACAATCCGTCTAGTCATATAGTATGATCTCTATATGTAAACATTTAACCTAGGTTCCCTCTGGATCTCTCATTAATATCCGGGTTACTGTGAACACATAATCATAGAACACCAGACTCTCAACGTCTCTGTACTCCAACATTTCAACGACATCAAGTTAATGTGGATCCATCCATCTATCCATCCCCAGTCTTCCAACGAATCCATCATCAAACAGTCCCTCCATTATGATCTGTGTACTCAAACATCTAAACTCGACCACCTGCAGATCTCCCATCCAAGATCTTGCTTACTGCCGATCCACCATCAAACAGTCTACCCATAGTGGGCGTGGATCTGGCTCCACAGTCACTGTCGTTGGCATCCATGTCATCGTCAAAGTCGCTCTCAAGATCAGCCGTGGAGATACTGATGCCGTTGTATCTGCCTTTGGACAGGTCAATGAAGGGTCGTCGTCCCCTCCAGCACCATAAGTTCTTACTCCTCATCAAAAGCAGGAGGAAGATGGTGCCGAAGATGATAAAAGCGCAAACAGAGAGAATGACGGGGATAACCACATAGGCCCAGTTCTTGGTGACGATTCCGAACACAGGATAGCCCTCACAAACTGCACCTTCTAGAGAGTACCCAAAAGAGCAAGTGAAGCAGTGAGTATTCTCTGGTCCCCGACAGGTCTTGCATGCTTCGTTGCAGGGTTTGCAGATGCCGTGTGGGTGGACATTACTTACATTCCACATGATGGGTGGGTTGGAGTTGACGGGAGATGCTGGTATAACCTTAGCTTGTCTTTCTCCCATCACTGTTACACCATAGTACCCCGGAGGACATTGCTTCCTACACTCATCCTTTAGTTTGTAATAACCCATCTGGCATTCTGAAAAAAACACAAAAAACATACAGATCGAGATGAGATTCTTAGTTCAACTTACATGTATTTACATTAGCCTAATCTAATTATTATTATTATTATTTTTTCATCGACTTTGAAGACTCAAACCAGACCCAAGCAAGTTTCCAGCCACTTACTCTCAAACCTGTGCTTTAAGATTAAGATTATTCCAAGAAAGCAGTCTTACATTGTACTATAAGGTATTGATACATGTACAAGTGTAACAATTCTTAGTCATGTGATCAAGTCAATCATATTATTTTATTTTATTCAATGCACATGCACAATACCTACGACTAACATCTCTGGTTTCTATCAGACACCATGCAGATAACATGAAGAACTCATCCCATGCTATCACAGTTAAAGCTGACATCGCAACACAAATTACAACCGTTCAACTTGTGTTGATTTTAACCGTGTAAAATCTGTTAATATACAGATGTCCTTTAAATTGACAGCTTTGGAAAAAACTATTCCTCTTCTGGAATAGTCTGGGCAGCTCAGTGAATTACTGAACACAGAACTACACATGTAAATAGGAAAACATTCCAAACATGGGGCATGCTTTGACGCAGATAACGAAGAACAATGGTAAATGATTCAAAATACATGGGGCTATCAGTTGATAAATCCAAAATTAGGAATACATGGTGGTATCAGTTGGTAAATCCAGAATTAGGAATACATGGTGGTATCAGTCAGTAAATCTAGAATTAGGAATACATGGTGGTATCAATTGGTAAATCCAGGATTAGGAATACATGGGGGTATCAGTTGGTAAATTTAGTATTAGGAATACATGGTGGGTATCAATTGGTTGCATCCAGAATCAAGAATACATGGGGCTATTCACTGGTAAATCTATCATAATATATGGTAAGAAGATATGGTATTCATATATATCACTAAGCAGATATACAGGATGTACATGACAAATAAATTATTTTTAACAAGAAATCGTAATTTTATATCATCTTACGGCCTGCACATTGATCCCCTAAACCCCTGTGACCCCAATGAGATGGGAACGTCGTGGAAAGACATTCTTTAATTCTTTGGTGTCTAAGTCTGAAACACTACTGCTGCAAGACAGAACAAAATTTTCTTACATTTCTTTTAAATTGTTAACTACAGCAAAACTTCAGAAAGCATGCAAAATAAACTCAACAAACAAACAAACTGACAACGCCACATCTCATTGCATTTTTATCAAAAGTAAACATGCATACATTCCTATAGAGTAAATATTGCTTAACAAATACTGGCAAAAGTGTGCAACTACTTGCAACTAGGCAGTGTTATTAGAACTAATATTTTATCAGGGACAATGTTTAACCTTTGCCGACAAACAGGAGCAAAATTTGCGCTTGTTATATAAGAGGGTTCTTCCTTTTAAAGATCAAGGTTTCTGCATGTTAGCAATTGCTGCTTTCTTTAACAGCAAGTATTCTGCTTCTTTTTTGCTGGTTAGTAATGATTATGGTTCTTAACTGTCCCTGATAGTCAACAGCAATTGTACTAGTACAGCTCCTGCTATCATATAACAAACCATGCACCAGTAATAATTCTACTAACAAGAGGGTCATTAGCAACAGGGCGCTTGTGAGGCAACTACTGACAACCATGCACCATGGATTCTCTGACTGACAGTCAAACTACCAATACTGGTCCCACAAGAAAGAAAACTGATGGACTGGATAGAGGTGTCCAAAATGCACTTTCTAATAACTTGTGCCAACAGACTAACAGCTAGGCGATATGAAGAATACATGCACTGAAGTTAGTCAAATGTATATCACACTGAAACTTTGACAGGAAATGAATTGACACTCACCCTGAGAAAACCCTGAATTTAAGTTGCTACTTCACCAAAACTTCACGCTTAGTCATTTAGCAGAACAATGAATCAGGCAGACTTTGTCGCAAGATGTGCCTATCACCATTGGTGTTTGAACATCCCGTATGCCGCCTATCATTGTCATCTTTCTTCGAACAACCTCAGATTCAGTCCAGCAAAAGGAGCGAGTGAATGACTGATTTACTGTCATTTTCAATAATCTTTTCATCATATCACAATGTTTGGGTCCTATTCCTTTTCACACCCAGAAACCACACAGGTAGGGTTCTATTCCGTTTTACCCCTGGGAACCCAAGACTAGGGTCCTATTCCTTTTTACATCTTTCAAGGAATAGTAGGATGATTTGATGCATATTTACCATATGTACACCACATATCAATAGTTCCAAATATATCCAATGATGTAGGCACATCAAGTAGACGGAAAAAATTAACCACAAATTGACTCCAGGTTCAGCAAAAGGATGATTCCAGCAGAATTTAAAAGAAAACGAGAGACAAGTGATTTTCGTAAAAAGAACTGCTCTGTATTTTTGTATTGATGGAAAAAATCAGAGATATCCTAGAGCGCAGACATACATGTACACACCATTCTTTAAACCTGACAGCACAACACTACTACATTTGAAACAAGATGATTCTTCAAATAAATATTTACATCCTTAACAGACATGACTGCTGGACACCTAACGAAATCTCACAAAACCCTGGTGGAACTGCATAATACATATACATGTATATATAATCATACATATATACAGAGGTACAGACTTTTCTACATGTAGAATAGAACCATGGAAAACCTTAGGACAAACAACTTAGATCAACTCCAGAAACATTGTTTTACAAATAATATAAATATATCAAACAAGTATTCTGGTACATTGTAACAAATTAACACATATATTTCCTACTCAATGAACCTTTAAAAAAACCTATGATTAGCTGGGTGCTCTTCCTATTTTCTCTGTTGACCAATGGAAATCCCAGAATTCTTTTTGAAAATTTGAATTGACCAATCAAGTACTTGACGATATCCCACGATGCATTGTTGTTTGTACAAATTCCCATTGGTAATCTGTAGTTTCCCCTCACTCTCTCCTTACAAGTCTATACAACCTTTCTTGGAGTTATTTGCAGCATTCTCTCACAGAAGAAATAGTGAGAATTTTTTCCTCATTTTTACTATCAAAGCTTCTTGAATTGGGAATTCAAATACAGATGGCCCTGATGAACATATATGGAAGGATGAGAAATCTTACAATAACATGGCAATAATCCTGAAAATCCTGCATTTTTACTCGAGGGACGTAGATATCTATGCAGTAGGGAGGCATGAGACCTCCACATACTTAGAAATGATTTTAAAATCCGTTGATTAGATACCCGTTAAATAATTCCAAGGCTGCCAGGAGACAATTCATGATTTGTCAAAAAACGTTCCAAAACATAGGGATAAGCTCCTTCATGTGACTTAGCATAAAACTGTAGAGAAATGGATGGCCTACATACATGTAGTTTGAAAATTCCCGCCATGATCAATGATCTACTATGCTGATATTGACATGAGCCAAGACGAGTCTATATGACAGAGACTACACATGTACACAGGGAAATGAATAGGTTAAAAGGAAGACCAAAATGTGATAGAATGTGAATTTATGTTAACTAAACCATAAGGGTCTGAAATCAGAACTAAAATTGTGAAATGGGTGGAAAACAATATATAACAAGAGCCCAAAGGGCTTCAATATACGCCCGTATATCTGGAATTACATTGGTCCAAATTTCAAGGTTGTTTAATCGCCTTGATTCCAATTGGTAGCTAGCAATCCGGAAAAAGGTCTACAATTTTGTGCTTCTGAGAATGTAACATATCACATCTAAAATTGAATGATAAACTAAAATGAGCTTAACTCTTGGAAACTAGGTGACCTTGGAGCAAGAACCGAGAGCTCACATATCCCACAATGAAATCGACAATAGTCAAACACAAGAAAATAGTACTTTTCCTGCAAATGGATTTCTTTCAGACGAGAGAATTTTTCATGAAGGAAGAAGAAAATGATGAAGTAAACCTTTGTTCTTGAGTTGATAAACGGGTATGAAGTTCATAAAGGACCCCTCTCCACGTTAAACTAGTAAATGTATGGTTTCTATTTCACAACAGTTTAACTAAATGTAGCTGTTTCGAACATGGGAGACAACTCCACAGGACAAATGCCATATACATGTTGGGGAGAGAACTCTGAATATTCCAACCTAACACATATAGTCAGCTAAACTTGATTCAATTCTGGGGGACTGTGACCTTGACATCTGACAAATTGATGTACGTCTCCTCTTCGCCATGCGAGTAAGGTATCTGATACCATTCCATACCTTGAAACTAGAGATATCGCATGGATGAATGGACAGAACGCAACATCGCATTACATGACCTCGTCTTCGACAGGCATATGAAAATGTGACTTAATGATTTCCTGATTTTGGGGTCACAGTGACCTTGACCTTTGACCTTGACCTAAACTTTGGTGCATGACACATCGTCTTCCGTCAATGTATCAATGGACACAAAAAAATCATGATTTTTATGAATTTCATGATTTTGGGGGTCACCGTGACCTTGATATTCGGCCTGGACCTACATTTTGGTACGGGACACATCATGTCCCCGTAATGTATCTACTGACACAAAAAAAAGTACTTTTCAAAGATTTCTTGATTCTGGAGTCACAGTGACCTTGACCTAAATTTTGGTACATGACAAACCATCTCCCCGTAATTTCTCAATGGACACAAAAAATCAAGGTTTTTTAACAATTTCACGATTTAGGGGTCACAGTGACCTTGACATCTGACCTTGACCTACATTTTAATATGTGACACATCGAGTTCCCCTAATGTATCTACTGACACAAAAAAATGTTATTTTTAATAATTTCCTGATTTTTGGGTCACAATGACCTTTGACCTTCGACCTTGACCTATATTTTGATATGCAACACTTCATTTCCCCTATTGAATCCACTCACAAAAAATTAGAAATTTATGATTTCCTGATTTTTCATTCACACTGACCTTTGACCTCTGACCTCGACCTACATTTGGCATGCAACACATCGTTTCCCCCTAGGGCATCCACTCGCCAAAAATTAGAACTGTAGATGGAAAACTATCAATGATTTCCTGATTTTTAGGCAACAGTGACCTTTGACCTCTGACCTCGACCTGAATTTCGGTACGCGACACATCGTCTCCACCTGATGTATCCATTCACAAAAAATTGCAACTGTGGATAGAAAACATCCAGAGATATAGACCGGACACGAACACTTCACTGATTTCCTGTTTTTCAGGCCAGTGACCTTTGACCTCTGACCGCGACCTTAATTTTTGTACGCGACACATCGTCTCTCCATAGGGTATCCACTCACCAAAAATTGGAACTGTAAATAGAAAACTGTTCCAGATATAGACCGGACACGGGGGACGGACAGACGGACAGACGGACGGACGGTACGACGGACGGAAACCGCCATCACATAATACGTCCGCCTTTTTGGCGGGCGTATAAAAAATTGCAGGCGCTAACATCAGCGAATAGGCTACATAAAAGGAATTGTAAAAATTTGGAAAAAGCAAATGAATTCAATCAGTGTCAAAAAGCATTTTTTTTATTTACTTTTGCAATTTATCTTAACTGAATAAAACATATTTAATTTATGTATTTCATGGTGGTCTGTTACAAACCTTTCGTTTTATATTTATCTTGATTATTGAAGATAATTTCAAAACCCATTTCGTTCCGCTGCTTCAATAGGGAAGTAGACATTGATAGGAAAGTATTTTTAAGTTCAACATGGACCACCATTGCTTATGTAGTGGTTAAAATACAATGTACAGATTACATAATTGGGCTTAGATTATGCAACTGGGCCAAAAAATATTTGTTCAACATTTTAACAACATAATTTGCCTGTACAAAACTTCTAAAGGAAGCCCACAATCTGCCCACAGGTAAAACTACAGCCTGAGCAAAAATGTCAACACTTGACAGTGCCCCATTAGGTTATCAGTGAGTTAACAACAGGCATAGGAATTGTTACCACTGAAAATCTACTTCAAAAAGTCCACCCCTACCAGGAATATGACATTTTGGGGCATTTCAGACAGAACTGACAACTTTTTATTTTTCAAAATTTTGATGAGAAAGTCTGAAATCAGCCTATTGAAGGAAAATTCTCATATCTGTAACAATGTTGGTTCACCTCAGGCTTACAGATTTCTTTCCATATCGATGTCTAGTCCATATAGCATTGTACATAGCACCATATTTGGTTGAAGAAAGTTATAACATCGAAAAATCTCAAAAAGAATAATGAGGAAAAGCACTTACGTTTAACACCTTTTAGCTCGGATGAAAAAACACTCTGCACTGTTGAAAAAGTTCTTTCATTTATAGCTTAATTTTTCAAAGGTTTACTATTCCCTTAACCAAAGTGAGAAGTTTGTAATTTTGTCTCTAATTTACAGAAGCATCCACAATGATAAAAACTTTCTTCTAATTAAGATAACCAACATATGAGCATGAAGAAGTTACAGAAATTTACATTCCCATCATTGGCAAGAACATTTTTTGGCACAAGAATTAACAGAATAGATGATTTTCAATGGCACTGGTAAAAACTATCATTCACTTTAAAAATTAGCTTGAAAAGTGTGATTAATGCTGAAATCTCACTCTTCCAAGAACAAACTGAAACAGTAAATTATAACCTTGATAAACTGGTCCATACAAATAATATTTGTTTCTCATAAGCACAACAAAAACAACAATTAATGTACAATGTAAATTAATCGTCTCCCTCCCTCTCCCTCGAAGAAAGAAATTTGGTCACAAATCAAACTCCGTTTCGCAGTACAAAACACTAAACATCTATAACTGGTATGTGACAATCCAACCAAGAGATTAAGAAGGTCCTGAATGTCCTGTGCATAGAACCAATCAGAAATACACTTCATATCTACATGTATCTATCAAACCAGAGTTATATGACACACATGTTGAGGATTGCTCATCTGAAATTTGATTGGCTACAAACAGATACCACCATCAGTTCAAGACAAGTTATTGTCGATTGAATGCCAATGAAGCATCTTTCTCGGGCAAAAGAAGTATTCTGGCTAAGCTCAACTGATTGGTCGAGAGCAAGAAAGCTGTGCGCCACATTTGTGAGCCAATACAATCAGAGGGTACATCTGGCAGAAGAAGGTATACCATCAGATGCCAGGAGAACGCTTCAGTCAAGCAGGGATGTTTTGATTACACAGGCAAAATATGACCTGATACTATCCCCAATCTTCTGATTGATTGATAAAGGGGCATACTTGTTCAGAAATTGAACACATTCATCGTCAGGAGTAGAGAAGAGCTTCACTGAAAGATAATATGCCCTAAGAGTTACGCTCTTGTTCTTTTCTCCTCCGAGCTCACTGGACTGTACAGACTATTGGGTCCATACCTAATACACTCTGGTATTGTACATGTATGAGATACATAGGAAGGACCCAGATCATAAACATTGTCATCATACTTTCAACCCGATTCATGGACTGGAAAATAATTTACCAATACAAATGGACAAGTTTACATGCGTAAAACAGAAATAAAATATACCTGAATGACACTTGTCAGACATTTTCCAATACATGTGACAAACTGTGCTGGATTACAACTGTAATAACTTCATCATAATAAACTACCTGAGATAAACAAAATATAAATAAACATTGGGCTGAACAACAGCTTCACAGTCTTTTTTTTTTTAAGTGGCTTAAAATAAATGCAAAACAGAAGTAAACAGAGATGTATTCTCCCTCCCCCACTCACTCTCCCCCTCAAGCTGTTTCGCTGTCATCAAACCTGCTTCACCCGGATCAAATCAATCCACTTTTATCACACGGAAATATTTAGTACAAGAATTCACTGTTCTCAGCTTTGAGTTTTCAACTATAGATTAAAAATGTTAACATGGATAGGTATACCTTTTCCTCTTCTTGTAAAACAACATTATTTCAAGCAAATAAAATAATCTAACAACTCTCTAACGAAGTCATCAAGAACAATATTTTGGCAAAAGTTTCAGAAAAGTTTGCTTTTAGAGATAAAAGGTTGATGTGAGTTGAAAAATGATATGGTGGTGACTGAAGTCAGAAGTTTATTAAATTCAGCCTTGATGCAACATAACAGGGTGGTTATTAGGATATATTCCTAGAGTACAGATAAATGGCACATATGATTAAAGAGCTAATGCACTCATTTTGAAAATATGCATTAAATAACAATTGAGTCCAAAGATGTTAATTGGTGGAAAAAGTATATAATTGCGACAATAATTTTTCTATGTGATGACCTCCGACGTTTGATTTGCTCAAAAACAGAAAAAGAAGCTGAAGACAGTGCCTAATGTGACATCAAAAAGAGAGAGCCATGATGCTAGCATCATCATGTTAGATCTACACACATCTTTCAAAACAATGCCCGACGTTGAAGGCTATGAAGTTTGGAATGTCGTTGCGCAATATAACGATGTAACATCAGGCACTGGCTTATTTTCTGTTTCATTTTTGAGCAGTGGACTGAAATCGGATTTCCAAAGCAGTCACACAGAAAAGTCATTGATATTACTTACTTTTACTACCAATTGGACAGCTTTTATTTACTCTCAAGTGTTATTTGATGCATATTTTTAATATGAGTGCATTAATGACTTTAAAGAAAAATGACCAAATGACCTGACCAAATCTTTAAGACTACTTGGCAATATGTTTACATGTAGACCAAGAGAAAATGTGGAACCAGTGATTTAAAGTCACAAATTCACAGAAATAGCACAGGGACTTTTATCGGTCTAATAATGTCTTGGACAGATTTGCACCATTTACCAGTACAAGTTAAAGGCTTGCATCTAGGACCTTCAGTAATATAAAACTTTGAGCACCTGTATTTATCATAAATATTTAAGCCATTATTTTGGTGAGCTTTTAATTGGCAAATATGGTACATGGTACAAATACAGCAAATGATTTCAACATGCATGTTATACATGTGTGTGTTTCTAGCAAACAGTGTTACAGGAATCGACGAAAGTCCCAAGATTGGGCTACATTACAAAAAACTTACAGCTTCGCAAAAAGGTCGAGCCCTTTAGGTTGGCACATCATTTGAGGTTGCACATGATTGGCAATGCACATCATTTGAAACAATACATTCAAATATGATTTTTACGTCAGTGATGTTGAGGTTGGATTAAAGACAAAATATTTATAAAACTTGAAATAAAGATTACATTTTTTTCTCAAAAGTAAGCTTATACATCTCATTGTGTAGATCTGATGAATGCATGTACATGTATAGTTAGGAACAATTGGTGTGCAATTTGGAGCACGTTCTTGGTGTAACGTCATGTCCCGAGAGAAGAAATATATTTTCCTTTTTCTGACAAAAATATTAACAATGTAATAGTTGGAGTAAAGCTATCATTTTCATTATGGAAAGGGACACCAGCATTGTGATAAACCCTCACATTTGTATGCAAATAGAAGAATATGATGAGAATGCTTGCAATCATACTGTAAATGCTACATAATAATGTGCACTGGTAAAGACTGGGACATCACAAACTTGTTTTTAATTAACATAGTAAGTTAAATTTGTGGACACAAATATGGTTCATGCAAAAGCTTTAGGGTAAATCAGAATGACTTGATAGCAAAATTGAAGAAAATGGTGTCCTTCATTTAAGATGACACAAAATTAAAAACAAACAAGATTCGGTACTGCGGGATTCCTCTACCAGTTATTTTGATATTGTACTTCTGAAATAAAATAATCAAACTACTACTACCTACTAGTCTATAAAGGAATATACTGTGGGTGATTCGGCATGTATATGTGTGCGTTGTCTCATACCTAATAATAGGTTAGTATCACATATAAGAGATATAAAGAAATATGAGACTATGGGGTCGGGAAATGCATTGAATAAATGTAGCATGATAAAAGCTCCCGGAATATATCAGGATACGAGGTCAGGCAAAGCTTAGTTCAGGAGATAGAGAGAGTGGCTCTGGGCCACGATGGTGGGGACATGCTCTCGGGGGTAGAACATGGGTTGAATAAATGTAGGATGATGTAAGCTGCCGGAATGTATGATAGTATGGGGTCGGGCGAAGCTTAGTTTAGAACATTTAGGGTGGGGCACGGTGTCCCAGGGGTGGGGACATGCTCCCGGGGAATGGACGGGTTGAATAAGTGTAGGATGATCTAAGCTCCCAAACTATATGACGGTATGGGGTCGGGCAAAGCTTAGTTTAGGAGATAGAGGGTGGGGTTCGGTGCCCCAGGGGTGCGGACATGCTCCATGAAGGTAGTGGATGGGTTGAATAAATGTAGCCTGATGTAACCATCTGAAATATATGAGGGTTCGGGGGTCAGGCAGGCCTTAGTTCAGGAGGCCGAGAAGCTGTGGAAAGGAAAAATCTTTAAAAAAAAAAGTCCAAAACTTAAAAAAAACCATTTACTTGGTCCTGCGGATAGACAGACAGACATACAGACAGACGGACATCATCACTTTCCACAGCTAAAGCTATGGGTTTGATAAACTAGAGGCCATGGCCACACTTGATCCCATCGGCCTAGTGTGAACTTGCTGTCCGTTTCACATGAGCAATATAAATCTCCGGTATAGACAGATGAAGGGCATTCAATAAGGGGAAACAGAAGTAGTTGGGGGGAAAAACAGTCATGTTTATTTGTATGAAAAGTTGGGTAGAGACAACTAGATATAAAAGGGGCAGGCACCCACCAACCACCCGCTCTGATAAGAGGAGCATTAAAGTGGCTCTCAATTATGTGTAAGGAAATGTTCACATATATTGTTGGTTAATGTAAAATGTTAAAGGCATAGTACGATAGGCCCAGGTGTATTATGCAGATGATGGAATTGTTGCAAACCTTGGTATTGGTTGCATGGATGTGATACTGAGGTAGAGAGGTACTCCGCATTGTTGGAACTCAGATAGTCCATGTCCGTTTTCTTTTCTCAGGAGTTACAGATGATCTACAGTTTTGTTGATGCGGACCCACACAGGTTTATGATAACTGTAGTAAGTCTCAAGTGTTCCAATCGTGGGGCTTTTGTCCGGGCACCCTTTTACACAGACCCAAAAATCGTCACAAATGTACCCAATTTCAATAGGCTTGTGATTTACGACACAATATGCTACTACATTTGAAGTGTGTAGCTGCAATGGTTTGGTTTCTAAAGCATTAACGTCATTCTGTGGATATTTTCCATTTGTTGCCATGGAAACTGCAAAAACACCAAGCACACAATAATACTAACAAATTTGAAGTGTCTAGCTTCAGTCTAGTAATGTGGATATTTTTTTCGTTAGGTTGCCATGGAAACCACAAAAACCACCAAAATGTCCCCAATTTCAATAGGCTTGTGCTTTACCATGCAACAATGCTGTATACCAAATTTGAAGTCTCCAGCTGCAACGGTTCGGCTTTTAGGACATTCACGTCGTAATGTTTATATTTTTCGTTATGTTGCCATGGAAACCACAAAAACCACCAAAATGTCCCCAATTTCACTAGGCTTGTGCTTTACCACCCAACAATGCTGTATACCAAATTTGTAGTCTCTAGCTGCAACGGTTCACCTTTGAGAGCGGTCACGTCACCATGTGGATATTTTTCGTTATGTTGCCATGGAAACCACAAAAATCACCTAAATGCGCCCAATTTCAATAGGCTTGTGCTTTACCACCCAACAATGCAGTATACCAAATTTGAAGTCTCCAGCTGCAACGGTTCACCTTTTAGAGCGGTCACGTCGTTATATGGATATTTTTGGTTATGATGCCATGGAAACCACAAAAATCAACTAAATGTGCCCAATTTCAATAGGCTTGTGCTTTACCACCCAGCAATGCAGTATACCAAATTTGAAGACTCTAGCTGGAACTGTTCACCTTTTAGAGCGGTCACGTCGTTCATCCAGCCAGCCAGCCAGACAGCGTGACGACATGATCCCATCCGGCATATATGCCGATGGGATAAAAAAGCACAGGTAGTTCACTGGTATTTAACCAAATTTGTTTGATCTTAGTAACTAATGGTAGTCAAATAAGAATTGCGCTCATAAATTAACCAGCTATAGTCACACAGTAGCTCAAAGTTTCATATCCTAGAGACCCAAGACAAGATACACTTTATAAACAATGGCTGAAGGGCTGCCAAATCCCTCAACAAATAAACTGAAGAATATACATATGACATATAATTACCAAATATATATATAACAAGATAAAAATGAAATGGACAAACAATAATAAGTTAGTATGAATGATCACTATGTCCAGACATCAAATACAATTGTAATATACACGTACAAGGCTGTATATATTATATACAGATTTCGAGCCACTTTCTCCGATATGGTACCTAAATTTACAGAATAAAACGTCTCTACAACTCGCTCAATCTTTCCTCGTGTCACATACAAAGGCTTACATGTAATTCATTTAATATTAACAGTGGCCACAGACTACATACAAACCTTGGTCACATTCATACAGGTACATGTACAGTCTGGTAACTTCTTCAGCAGGAACAAAATTCCACTGTAGTTTAATTATAAATATGCATACATCCTGCATACATTATGTACCACAAGAGACAGTTAATCATCCTTTAGATTATTAATAGATCAGGTCAATCCCTGGCATAGATAAATTGTTCATTCATTCATGTTATGTGTACACACGTACAAGAGACAATTCCTCCATAAAACTTGGGCAGAAAGTGATTTTTTATTTGAAAAGCATTTCAAATCAGGCTTTAATTGTTCCTGGTCAGGTAATCTGCTGAAACTATGTCCTACATGCTTGTTCACCAGTATCAACCAGTTCCAATCCCAGCAGTTGCTTTGAAGACAGGTCATTGTGATTCTATGTAGATATTTCTGAGTAACTATGTATTTGTCATAATTATGATCAGCAGAACAATCAGTGCTAAAAATCTGTTCTCCCCGGCTCTGCTGTCCCTGTTGGTTAACTGTTAATTTCTTCATAAAATTACCATTCTTTGAAAATTGCCAACTGTTGCCTTAAACTGTTGCTTTCTTCTTTACAGAAAAGCCTGTAAGGGTGGCTTTCTTTGCAGGCAATTGTCATTTCAAGAAGATTTTGATGTTTTTAGCATAAAAAAATGTACCGATCATACTGCTGACAACTTTTCAGACAGAGTCTTAGTTAATACTGCTGACAACTTTTCAGACAGTCTTAGTTTTCAAGCCACAAGCAACACTTGGAATTCTAAAATATACATCCATTTTTTGTAGCCAAAGAAGCTAAGTCATTATCATTTGGGGAAGACCCATTTCTGTTATTAAAATATTTCCTTGATCATTTTGAAGAAAAAAACACCATTAAATGGTGCCTTCCGGAAGTGTAAAGCTAATTGACCAGTTACAGTCGGTACATTTTTTATCAATGTATCATGCAGATGATAACACCAAGATAATTATCATATACATGTAACTTGCATAGGGTTCATTTACATGCAAACTCAATTGTGGCTCTAGAATTAGAAAAGTTACTGTAATACAGGTATGGAAAAGACATTTGAAATCACTCTTTACTTGGTTCAGCATCCCTCAAGGTTGCTTCATTTCAGTAAATCTTACAAAGCATTCAACAAAAGTAATGCCACTACAGAGATGATCTTCAATATATACATGTATGTTGAATGCAGGAGTAGAACAATTTGCTGTCATCTTGAGATACATGTACATGTACATATAATATTGAATTATATAATAGTTAGCAGCACAGAATGAACAGGACTAATAAAAATTGGCTGAGCGAGACCACTGAAGTTTTCAGCCCACAGCAATTTTGTTTTACAACTGAGTAACTGTGTTAGAGATCTGTTCAATATGAATAATATATGAAGTAACTGGCAATCACCGTTATCTGAACCACTGACAAATGTATGCTTCCTAACAACGTTTTATTCAAAAACTATGATAAAGACATGGCCCTCAGGTCAAAACCTTCATCTCAATGAAGGTATATGTACTATCACAGAGCTGACAAATACTGTTATAAACTGTTCATCCAATCATTGCTATTTTGAATGATGCACAGCCTCCATGGTATGATATAATATTTTTTTTCCAAGATATGGTTTTCTATACCACATGTATCTAACCAACTTTCAGGTGCATGTATGCAAAATCTTCCGAAATTTTTATCCCTCCCCCAGCAGACAGAATTTCATATATCTTCCTTGTAACTACATCAGTATATGCAGCAATACCAGAACAGCTACCCAAGCTGCCAAATGAAAGATTGTTCTAGATCATCAGAAAAAACCCCAAAAGATATGTGGACAAAAGAACACTGCACTACAAATTGAAACAAGTGTTGTGATCATTCCAACTTGTAAATGTCACTGATAACAGTGATAACATGGGATGAGTTATCTCCCCTGCAGTATGGACAAATAAAGTGCTGACTGCTCCAGTTGATGACTTCAGAGGCTTTCAATTTTCTTTTGCATGTACATTGTACATGTACATATCCTTACAGTGTTGTTGGTTTATTTCCTCACAAGATTGAGTATTTGTAAGAGAGATTGATATGAATCTCCAGGCAAATAGACCACTGAAGTTGACCATTAAATATCAGAAATACATATATCCTCAGAAGTATATAATACATTTAGCATGTCAATATATTGTATGGAAGCGCTCTATTGATAACAGTCATACTGTTATATATTTACAACTGTAGAAATGTATCCAGTTATCTGATCCAAAAAAGTTTTGCTCAATACCTGGACAGCAGATTGGACAGGTTAACAACACTTAACATATGACACCATATCAAAACATGAATGTGGAACTCTGTCAGTTTCCAAACTTCTGGACTTTTTTTCAATTGATCTTTGGCTGGTCGGAGGTTGAATTAACGATTCTATTATCAGTATCATTGTTTCTCATTGATCGTGATGATTCGGTCTCTGTGTGGTCACGTAATGTAGATGAACAGTCGTATTTCTACAATACACTGACACACGAGACAGAGCAGGTGCTATGACCTGGGAATGTGAAAGTTTAATATAGGATTGACTATGTAATGAAGTATAATACATAAGGACCACACACCTATACAGACACCCTGAGATGATACGCCCGCACAGTCGGGCAGCTGATGGGTGTTTTGAGCCGCACCCGGCAATATGATTGGTGGAGAGTAGTTATGTGACTGCGGGTGTGTGGCTGTTCCCATGACTACCAATGTCCACTCCTGTAACTCGGCTGAAAAAAAAAGCAACAGAAGTTACAGAGAAATAAATTAATATAACTCAAAACTATTGAAGAGTGTAAATCATACAAGCTTAAATGCTACATCTACACTGCGTCTACCATATAGATACTGGCACTATTTAGCTGTACTATGATTTAACTCACATCCAACAATTAATTTTTCATTTTGTTATAAACATCATGGTGCTACAATTTTAATGCCATGACATACATCCTATACAATGCTCTTCGAGGTTACAAAACACAATAAACATTGTTGTGCAAGGTTACAAAATCCATTCAAATAAAATTCCATATATTTTATAGAATTTATGAAGATATATTGATAACTGGTGAAATCCTGTACCAGCAAAGAAGACTGGAATCGGTGGAAGGTTTGAAACATAAAAGTTTATCTACATGTTTAAGTCGATAGATCAGAAGATATAGCTTGTTTGTTTGTTTGTTCGTTTATTCACCAGATAAAACATATGTACAATAAAGTTAAAATTTATACACATACATCATGAAAATCTGGCGGGATGAAAACCCCAAAGGGCTTGTAATGTCCCAAGTAATATAAAACTAAATATTTAAAGACAGATTTATACAGGATTTAGATAGACAAGACTGGGCGAAGATTAAGTATAAATTAGGTGAATAAACAGAGATTATAAATGAACAATGTGCATTTGTTTGCCATATAACATATTCCTGGGTCGGTGAGAGCCTTATACATTAAGTAAATATTCTTTCAGTTTTGATTTGAATAGTGATATGGATTCGCATGACTTTAAGGTTGACGGCAGCTTGTTCCATTCTTTTGGAGCAATAATTTTCAGAGTATGTAAAGAAAGATTTGTCCGATAGAAAGGTCGATATAAATTATACCATCTCCCAAATAATTCATCAACAACACTATGTAATCCAATTAAAGAAAATCACAATTACACATAAATGATTCAACAGAAAATATGAAATAATTTATATACAAGTACATGTATGTTTCTCTGGGTAGTGTCAAGTCAAAATAAAAGCCACCATAAACTGATATAGAAAAGTGTTATTGCAATACTGTAAAACATTTAAAACTTTTTCACCCCCAGTTGACTTTAGATTCAAAGATATAGAATGGGAACTGAAGAAGTCATATCAAGGCAAATCATATACATGTGAAATTATTTTCCATTTTGGAGAGAGATCTCAATCTATTGCATTAATGGAATGATCAAGGACATCATATGTTATTTCACTGTGGTTTGACATATGAGACAATATATCTTCTATATCTCATCCAAATATTATTGATATGGTCATGAAAAATAAATTCAAGCAAAGTTGCATTTACATGGCACACACTGATACATTTATCCCAGGACCCAAAACATAATACATCTATTACACCAACACAGCATGCATTAACGTCCATGGTACATGTATGCCTTAAGATGGTATGGATCATATACAGAATGGTCAGATTAAAGATTGTAGAGAAGTGAAGTTCAAACTGAAATATGATTGTTTTAATTGAAGCAAGTTTTTTAGGGAATGACACCAAGGGTATAATTGGCACTTTAAAAAATAAGACCTGGCTGATATAATTACGTGTACAAGTTTGTCAACCTAATATTCTGCATGTATCTCGTATCATTTTAGGATTGTTTATTACATGTATATAACAGGAAATATATAAACAGCACGTGTAATTTCCCACTCTAAAATCTGGGGTAATCAAATTTATTAGAACAAGTTGACAAAAATCGTCCACTCAAAATCATGTAGATAATCCATTATTGCTTTGTTATTTCAATGATTAATCATGCAGATAATCCATTATTTCATTGTTATTTCAATGATTAATCATGTAGATAATCCATTATTGCTTTGTTATTTCAATGATTAATCATGCAGATAATCCATTATTTCATTGTTATTTCAATGATTAATCATGCAGATAATCCATTATTTCATTGTTATTTCAATGATTTTGGAGAGTGATCACATTTAATAGAACAGCCGATTGAATTTTGTCACATAAATTTGGGGTAATCAAATTTTGATAGAGAAATTGAATTATTAGAGGGATTACCCAAGCCAGTAAATGAGGACTAATGTTACCATGGTTACAGACAATTACATCAGGATTACTACATGTACATATCATAGTGTTAGCCAGAAATTGAAATCAGTGTGTCAAAATTCCAATATTTTTGAAGATTTTTTTTTTCTGACAGTGTTTTTCCTATCTCTGCCATGTATAAATCTACAAAGTAAGGGTGCCAAATTTCAAAACAGGCTGCTGAAAAGACACCCTGTCACCCATCTGGCCAACAGTGTTCTATGAATAATAGTAATAGATCATGGACATGATCAACACTACCCAGGATACTTCATACTGAGGTCAATTAGTTTACAATACAAAACACATCATCTGGCATGCAGAGAGCAAGGGAAAATGAAGGGAGATAACTAATGGTTATCATGGTTACAGACAAATGTGTTGACTCGATGTGTGAAGTAACCCTGAGAAGGTTCAGATTGAAATTATGGTCAGTGAAGGACTGCTTCAACTCCCATGTTTGACTGGATATTGTTCTCAATTGAATTGAAGCTAATAAAAACAGCTGCTTCAGTTATTAAACCAACAACCAATCGTTTTTGTAAATCACAGGTTGCATGAAAGTTTCTAAATTTTTCTTCATCAAGTTTTAAGGTTAGAATAACATACCCTCTCCAGATCATAGTCTCGCTTTGAGGGATACATTAGTAGCAAAAAAAAAAAAAAAAAATTCTGACTAACTTATAAATAGCCATGGAAGGCAGCTCAGATTTGCAAGAACCAATAAAGGTACATGTATGAGACCATCATAGAATCTGAACCAATCAGGGTTGCTCTAGGTGACGAATGAAGGAATGGATGTGAGCTTGCCTGAGCGAATGCGACTGGATGACGACATGCGCTTGACTTGCAGTGCCGTGGCTTTATCCTTCAGGGAGAAGGTCTGGTAAATACACTGTTTACGGTTTGGCTGGAAGAATTTATGCCGAGCATAACCGGACGATCGCCACTGATGGTAAGGATAGTATGACCGCCATATGTACGGATGGAATACTTTAACGGGAAAGACTGGTTTCTGAATCAAGAGATGGGTTTGAATGCACAATTTTAGACGTTGATTCAGGAGACCAAATTCTAAGCGAGGTTTTCCACACCTTTGTATATGATCTGGGTATTAAGTATGTTTTCAAGAAGATTCAATTATCCAAAATTAGATTATATCAAGATAATTATAAGTTGAGTTTATTCCAGACTATATGGACACAAATGATCGTGACTGATGTAAAGGAATGTTTAATGATCATCAATGTCACATATTGTGATGTAAACTTCATTTACAATGTATAAGATTACTGATCATTTACAGTGAAATTATCATATTATAGAAACTAAAGTTGTCAGATGCATCAGAAGTGGGAAGAGGTGTTATTGAGGTAAGTCAGGTTTTACATTTATAATTTTCTTATATTGAGAATCAGTATTCAGTTATGCTCATGGAGATTTCTCATCCATAAGCATCATATTTGAGTCAAAGCACACCTATTTTGCCAGAATTCGGGTTTTCACTAACTTGGGAACGCTTCCCTGCCTACAAAAATTAGCTGCGAAGAATAGAGGATGTGCCCAAATTAGGCTAATATATATAAGCCCTGCACGCATAGTCATTCTTGAGATGTCAAAGGAGAAATATACAGCCACCTCTAGCTTTTATAAGTCTGTGTGTGTGTTACACTGGCTAACCAGCTTAAACTCACTGCCCTCCAAACGCCTCTTCCCACCCCCATTGGCGGCCTGTCATTATACCTTATGGGATGTAATGGTGGGGGTGATGGTGGTAGTGGTAGTAGTTTTACGTCTAGTACTGCGGGTGGAGAGGGGTGTATGGATAGAGGCGGTGGTAACGGTGGAAGTACTACTTATACTAGTGGTGGTGGGCTGTTGTTGGGAGGCCGTAACAGTCCCATACATAACTAGTGACCATTCCTGCAGTAAGGCTGGCTCTACTGGAAACAAGAAAGAAAACAAAGCCAGGAATAGAGCGCTATGTTAATATTGAGGCACAAAGCTTGCAGCAAGGAGAATCCAATCACCCATTCGGACAGTTAGTATTGATGAGCACCCACCACATGTACGGTAGCAGAATTAGTATCAATGTCCCCAGATATACATGTAGATCACAGCAGAAGTTAATAACTTCCCAGACCATAGCACAAATTGGTAACAACTTCTCAGCAAATCTAGCAAGAGTTACTATCAACTCCCCCAATTATAGCAGAAGTTACATGTACTATGTAGCAACAACTTCCCAGATAATCTAGCAGAAGTTAGTATCAACTCCTCAGACCATAGCAGAATTGTCAGCAACAACTTCCAAGATCATATAGCAGAAGTTAGTATCAACTTGTCTAATCATAGCAGAACTCCCCACACATCAGAGTAGACCATTTCAAAACAGCTAAAGACATTTCATTGCTAAGGAATTCCCTAATTACTTGAAAATGTGCAGGGGTAAAAGTAAGAAATGCCTAAATTCATTGTATGGTTCCCCATTTGTGCACATGGCTGCAAGACCAACATACATTGCGTGCCCTTGTCTCCAATGTGCATTATACACTTCCAATGGTTGCCCATGATAATACATGTAGTACATTTAAGCCTTGAGTCATTTAGAAATGGTCTATTCTCATACTTATCATAAAGAATTGTAATATTACCTGGTGCTGTCAATTTATATTAAATGGTTTAAAAATAAAGTAAAATCATATTAAAATTCAACCACCAAATGTAACAAAACTTTGAAGATAATCTCAATTTTAGATTGATGTAATTTGTACATACATGTACAGTGTATTTGCATAGTATACATGTATATAAATATTTCTTATTATATTATATTATATATCAGTAATTAGTCAAATATATTAACATTTTTCAACTTTTTACCACAGAAATATGCACAAATTAAGGATATTTCTAATTTTCATTAGAGGTGTCCATTACAGGGCACCAAAAAGACATTTTTCACCAATATGATCAACAAAACTTAGCAACGCCACAATTAGAATATCTGTTAACAGGCTGCTAATTTAGCTCAAACTACAAAATGCTGAGCTACATTGTACATGTACATGTATGAACAAATTAGTGCATTACATCGAACATGAAGCACAGGTCATTATCAAACCACATACTGTGTGCTAAACACAACAGTCCATCAGCTCATTGAATGCAGAGCTTGCATGTGCAAAACAATGTATGCAAAAAATTCTTGAATTAATGGAAAGAAATACTAAAGACATGCCAATTTAAGCTTATTTCAATTCATGTTAAATTGTGATGCTTTTTCAAATTTCTAGATCAAAAAGAAGATTAATAGATCATGCTAAAATTTGCTGATTTTGAAAGCCATAAGGGACATGCACATGCAAGCTGTCTGCTCCAGTAGCTTCCCTTGAGTGCACTGTTCTTGACCATTTGAGTATTACACACAGGCAGCATAATGCGCCCAGAATCTCTGGTCAGATCTCCATAAATATGGTGAGTGAAGGTGTTTTATTCTATCCACATTACAGGTTTTACTCCCTCCCTCCAAGTGACATTTTCAGATTTACAAGTCTTTTTCTGCACTGTCTCAATAAGCCACTATATACCACTTCTGCAGATTTGCTTTGCCAAACTGTAATTTTGTCAGCTCTGTCAGGTTCATATCTCTGCCTTTATTTCTAATAGTCTAGGTATTTTATCCATCTATATTACAAGTACTTGCTAATATTGAGCCTGTATCTTGTCCAAGTGTTTATACCATGGGTTGTTCCATTTAGTATTAACCATGAGTAATAGACCTGCCACAACGATCAAGGGCGCATTGTCACCCAGGCGTACAAACTTTGCCAAGTGCAATGATGATGAAAACTTACACACAGAAGATTACCCAGATTTGGAGAATAATTTCTTTGATAACGTGTACATCTGATTTGTTTCCTGCATCTGCTATTTAACAAATTTATTTGGTACACATTGTAGTGTCCCATACGCATGGAAAATTTAACAAAAGTCTATCCAGCCTAGAATACACATGTACATAAACTGATTGAATAAAAGGAGAAATACATACTCTATAAGTTTCTACAAGTACATTGTACCAATAGGGTAGAACCTTTAGGTAGAACAACATTGACTGGGAAGCAGAGTCCTGGTAGACACAGAGTTAAGTTTAAGGATACTGGGGTTAAGGATAAGGATACTGGGGTTAAGGATAAGGATACTGGGGTTAAGGATAAGGATACTGGGGTTAAGGATAAGGATACTGGGGTTAAGGATAAGGATACTGGGGTTAAGGATAAGGATACTGGGGTTAAGGATAAGGATACTGGGGTTAATAAGGATGGGGTTAAGGATACTGGGGTTGGGGAATAAAGGATACTGGGGTTAGGATAAGGATACTGGGGTTAAGGATAAGAGATACTGGGTTAAGGATAAGGCCTACTGGGGTTAAGGATACTGGGGTTGAGATAAGGATACTGGGGTTAAGGATAAGGATACTGGGGTTAAGGATAAGGATACTGGGGTTAAGGATACTGGGTTAAGTATACTGGGGTTAAGCATTTGGTTAAGCAATAAAGCCCCAACATTTAATCTACTAATTTGTACATTTGCCGATTCTCACTGAACACCCATAACAACTGTCATCTCCATCTAATATCCTCCAACTACATGTATAGTCTGTCAGCCACCCTGAACAACTGTCATCTCTGATCTCAAATATCCACAAATAAAATAAAAATGTAGGCCTACACAACTACAGCAGTATAGTCTGTCAGAAAACCAATAACACTTCATATATAATCCAAATGTTTCTCTAAAATATAATAATCTTAACGGATGTGTGCCATCAAATATTTTCATATACTTTATAGAATATGGCTTATTGATCATATATTCACATGCTGGAGTAACATGTACATGTATAGAGGTTGTCCTTGGTAAATCTGTAACTACTTTATTATCCAATCCAGTTGATCCTGATCATGACAAGGAGTCTATATTATTCCTGTATTAGTCATGATACCTGATTTATGAATCAAACTACATCTATTATCTCAAAAAGAAAATTTACTGAGACCGCCTCCCTTCCTTTGGCATCTAGGCTCCTATGAGAGAATGTGCGCCCTAGATTGCCACTTAAGTGTCCAATGGATTCATAAAGAACCTCCAATACATCCAGTAAAGTCTTACAGAGAGAAAATCATTGGTTCATGCTGATAGGTCTCACTGTTCAGAGAGGGAATCTGACTGGTTCATGCTGGAAGGTCTTACTGAATCCGATTGGTTCATGCATGTAAATTTCCTCGAAGCAATATACATTAATTCATTTGATGGCTTGTCAAGACTTCACAATAACATCAATGCAATAATTGATAAAGAAACTGGACTTTTAAATGAGTCCTATGGACCATGATGGTACTTTAGAGATTCTATAAGAATTCACTGGAGCATCGGGTTAGATGAAGGATAGACAAAGGTTGTCACCCACTGCTCTTAGCAGTATAGTATAGATGTAGTATCTTATTAGTACATGAATCATGTACATATGTACATGTAACAGAAGATGTCAGTTCAAGTCGAGAAGGTGTAAAGTCCAGAAGATGTCAGTTCAAGTCCAGAAGTTGTCAGTTAAAGCCCAGAATATACCAGTTCAAGTGAAGAAGGTGTCAGTTCAAGTCGAGAAGGTGTCAGTTAAAGTCCAGAAGATGTCAGTTCAAGTCCAGAAGGTGTAAGTTCAAGTCCAGAATATACAAGTCCATTGTTCACAAAATGCTGCAGTTCATATACTTTGTATGTATTTAGTTACCATGGAGTTAACACATGCAGTGTTGCAGTAATATTAACCCATATATATTAATAGTAACAAAGAAAATTTAACCAAAATTCAATCAGTAGAAAGAGAAAGGAAACGCATCACGGACTAGAGAAAACTGTTAAAATAAGACAGAAAAATATAAAAAATACACACTGTTGTCTGTATGGCCAAACTGAAGAGTTCATGCATGCATATCATGAAATAACAGATACGCAAACTGGAAAATGGCACTGAAACAGTAGAAGTTGAAGAGCATGCAAAAGTTATGTAGTATAGATACTTACAAATACTGGCTCCATTCTCTATCTCTAGGATCCATGTCCCCTTGCCGTACTCTCCCCAGCTGTGAGTGGTCATAAAAGCCCAGGTATTGAAGCCTTCCCGAGAAGTGTCCCGCAGTCTCTTGTCCAGTAATGTGGACTTTGTCCCCATGGGGGACGTCAGATATATCAAGATTTCCCCCCTGCGGGAGGATGTGAGAGTCACTTTGGCTTCCACATGTTCTAAATATTTAACATAGTTTGTTCTCCCCTCACATCCATCTGTGTACAGGGGAACGGTAATTTTCCCATTCATTGGTATCACTCTGGAATAAAAAGCGTGATCAGAACAAATCAGGAATGTGAAGTTACATTTCCCTATCCACCCAGTATGGGCATGCAATCAAAACTAATTTTGTATGCTGAATGATGGACAGGAAATGTTATACCGACACTTGTGATGAAGATGCACTGGGCTCAGTCAGAAATTTGTAAAACCGATCTGTCTCGGTAATAGTTCAGTTGCAGGTTTGTTGTAACAAAGTAAGAGGCTAGGATTATCTTTACTAAGACACTGGAAAGTGAATTGATGTTATGTGATGTCCGTTGTTTCCAGCATATATACATTCAACCATAGTTTTGTTCAGATTTACATACAACAACTGACTTTGGCACTACTTCTGATCATCCTACCTTTTATGGTCTTGTGACCTAACTTCACAGATATGTTGAGGAGGTACGGTCGTCCAGTTTCGGGCCACTGTGACCATCCCAGCTGCGTCCATTAAACCATAACCAAAGGAATGACTCACTGAAATAATAAAAACATCCCAAGTTATGGCATGACTCACGACATGGATATGGTTAGGTACAACTCGGGTAGAACAAGTTTTCCATAAATAATATCTGGTTCACTCAGATGTATGGGCAGACACATTCATCAAATCCTACATTTCTCCTTGAAATGAAACACATTTTTGAATCATACAGAAGTATATTTAATGAATTTAGATCAATGAAGATAATACAATTCCAGTATTTTATTGATGTAAGTTAGACAACTCTTGTTCTGTAGGATACCTTCTCTGCCCACTCCATTGGTTATCCAATCAGGGGCTTGAAGATTGCCTGGCTTAGCGGTCATCACGACCAAGTGCTGCATATCTCGCCAGGTTAGCTGTGGGCTGAAATTATACGATAACAGTTAAAAAAAAATAAGGATCACCATCATCAATATAATATCCTATTATCTGCCACTCTTGCCAGCCAAAGTTTTCCACATACATGAAGGATCATAAGAAAGTTATGTTGAAAATGCCATGTTAGATGAAAGACCAAACCACTTGAAGACATACAAGTATGGCAGATATAAGGGCTTTTTCTGAAAAGCCTCCTCACATACACCATGGTTTATCCTACAAGAAAGAGGGACGGAAAGCCCTGGTAGCGAAGGTGAGAAAAGACAAATTTTCCCAACTATCAATATACAGAGATTGAAGTGGATCTTTGTAAAAAATCTGGAAAAATACTGTCCTAGCACTTTAGGCCGGGGCCTCGGGTTCTAGATGGCTGGATAAGGTTTCTGGGAAATAAAACTGCAGATTGCCATCTAAATTCAAGGCACTATTTTATATTGATTTTTTCCTAGTAACCAAATATTTCCAGTACATAATTCAAATACTGGACAAAAAATGCTCCATCAAAGCAAGCATGATGTAGATGCCACACTACTGGAAGCAAATGAATTTGGCTCTGTGCACTCAACATCAGATTGTGAGGAAGCGAACAAACAGGGTTAAGACTCATTAGATTTGAGAAGTTTTCGAGTTTTGAGATTTTTTTACACTTTTAGAATCATGATTTTTTAAGTCACTCTTTCCAGTGGTCGCCTATTTCAGTTGATTGTTTCACATGCCAGGCCTATTTTATGGTCGCCACTGCTATATTTTTCTTCCAGCCACGAAATTTAAATTTGTTTTTGACTCCAGTTTCAAAGTCCTTGTTCAAAGTCCTTGAGGTCAGTCATCATGTTAACAACTTGACATAGTCGACTCTAAACTATAAATATGTTTGACATTAACAACAGTGAATCAAACAAACTTCGCTTTAAAAGCTGGCGCCAATGAACACTAGGTAACGTACTGCTTTCCATTACATTCTAGACACAGGGCCAGAACTACACGCCCTCAGCTACTCAGACTGCAAACAGAGCTGCCGGGAATCAGCATTCTCTGACCTACTTAACAGCAAAGCTGCATACAACCCTAGTTGGAAACACCACTCTGCAGGGAGATCGCCCTGTGCTGAAAAATAGTAATGCCGACAACTCCGGAACTGGTTATTTCAAACTTATTAAGCCCCGGAGGCCTACATAACTCGAACTTTAATCACATAATTAATATTTTTGGGGCATTCTCAAACCCAAACCAAAATTTTGTTTGTTTGCTAGAATGGTTCAACGGAGATTCATTATCGACGAAAATAGCAACAACAACAACATGGTGGGATGAGACAGAAAATATGCAAATCGGGGAATTTTTTGAGATTCTGAAAAATCCGAAAATCCGGATATATCCGGAAGACTTCAATCTCTGCATATACCTTGTTGATCCCATCTCTCTAATGTTAAATGACTGCAGACCACCCACTATACATACCATAAAACTGAAATGTCTTTCTCCCATCCCACTTTTCTGGAACATTCAGCCTGATGTAATACCATACGAAGTTTCAGGAGATTATTCTGTGCATTGTACCCTTATCGATGAGTTATCAAATGATAAAAGCAGACATATATTCAAAAGGTATATTAATTACTGAATTTATTCGGTTAAAAAAAGCTGCGGCTCAGAAGATTTTAGGACTTCAAAAGAGTAGGACTTCAATGAGTAGAACTACTTTATCACAAAGAATGTGATACAGATGAAACTGTTCAAAGCTTCTCTCCACTTTTAACTCACTTTGCTTGGAGTGCCAGGGCACAGAGACCAGCAGCCAAAGGTGCACTAGCTGACGTCCCAGTGTGAGACTCTGTACAGCTCTTCCTTAAGTCAGTGGTTACCTGGAGACAAGCAGACAGAATACATGTATGAAAAGACACTGTTCATTATTATATCTAAATAACTACACAATGTAGACAATAGTTGGATAAGATGATAAACCATATCAAAGTTTAACTCTATAATAATGGTTAACCAGCAGCCAAAGGTGTTATGTACGGCATAGTACGTTGGGCACAACAGTCTTCATAAGATCACCGGAGTTGAGTGATGTTGAGCTTGATCAATACTTGGATGTGTAACCGGGTGCTGTACTGCTGGGCTGATCGGTGTCCAGGGTAATAGGAGTGAGTGACTGAATCTGATTGAACATCGCTTTCAACACTATTTCAGTCATATCACATTTGGTTCCTATTCCTATTCACGCCCAGAAATCACACAGGTTGGGTCCTATTCCTCTTCACATCCGCCTCGCCTGAGCCATTAGTCGCCTCATATGACAAGCTCTCAGAGGGGCCGAGGCCTATTCTTACCATGACCTGGAGTGTGCACAACGACACCCCAGGTCCAGAGTAATAGAACCTGACAGCGATAATAGTTGCTACACTAATGACACACCAGCAGTGGCATCTGGGAAAGTTAATAGTACATTTGTACCCAATGTCAATTACAGACCATTATATAAATTCTCTCACAGCAGCACATTGCACACACCTGGTCAGAAAAAGAAACACTTCTATATGTACAGTCAGCAGGTGTTACTGCTCTGTAAGTAAGTTAGTTGCACATCCTGCACAGCATGGGACCTTGACTGCTACAGAAACTATCTTGACTACTCCAGTAAGCAGCAGGGTTACTGCAAGTTTACTATCTCTCTAAGAGGGTGCCCCGTATCAAAAGGAGGAACGTCATGGTCATCAACCAATGGAAAATGTAGCTGCTGTCATTTCAACTTGCACATATGGGTAAGAGGCCACCATGCTTATATCTCTTCTCCAGTTATCTCCCTTGCACAATTAAACAAGTTTAATATTTTAAACTGGAATGAGAGATTTCATGATCTTCAAGTATGATAACGCAGCGTAAACCATGTGAAAACCATGCTGTCATTGACTACAGTGACTAATGGTCTAATGGGTAATAAAAGCCAGTAGTTATAATAATGATCAATTAAGCTGATGTCATTTCAGCTTGCACATAATGGTAGAGGAGGGCACCATGCTTATATTTCTTCTCCAATTATCTCCCTTGCATCATAAAACAACTTGAAATATTTTGAATAGCTTTCATGGTCTTCATGTATGCAAATGACACCCAAGCCTCTCATAGCGAAAACCTAAACCTTCTCAATAACTTGATCGTGGATTTGGTCACATTTGTTCAGCCTTCCCTCTATTATTTGTTTTATTTTTAACTTGACAGATGTAATATATATTTTGTACAGGGGAGAAGCAATAATAAGTTATCTCAATGCACTCTTCATCTCATATCAAGTTGAATAAAATACTATTCAAACCAAGTCATGCACCCTCTTTGAGTGAGGGTAACATATGACAGATACTCATTTCTCCGAGACTTTTTTATAGCAGAAATGGAGTAACAGATCTTACGATTTGTTTTTCTCCACCAGATCCACTACTGTATGTAGTAGCCAGTGTGGAGGAGCAGGCCTCCGAGTACCAGGGAATATGGCCATTCTCAGTAGCACTACTTATGGACAGGGTGTAGATGCTATTGGTGTAGCCATCACAGTTACAGCTATCTCGATCACGACCTCCGTTACCCGAGGCCCACACGAATATTGAGCCCAGCCCACCTCTACCCTGAAATACAAGAGATGATGAAATCGTTCAATATTTCTGAGAGAAACGAACAGTGTTTCACTGGACTCCACTCACTACAGAGGTTGATATGCATGATAATATGAAAGGCAAGTAATATGTTAATATTGAAGACTTAATACTTTGTGACGCTAGGTAGAGTGTTACGAGACACAATCAGTATATGAGGAAGTACATCGCTGCACATGAACACGATGAAATGCAGATAACACAAGCTCAGGGTTTTGCCTATCCAGTAAAATATGGGGTTTTAACACAAAATATTTCTCAGTATTACAAAGAGCTTTCAATGTAACTGTTTCAGTAAATATTCATACAGAACTCGTTTTTAGAATTTTTACCCCTCGGCCAAAATTTGGCCGAAGGGTATTGTCGTCGTCATGTACGTCTGTCCGTCCGTCCGTCTGTCCGTCACACCGTTCTCGTTACCAAGATATCTTCAGAACGACTTACCCTAGGCACACCAAACTTGCAGTGCACACCCGTTTGCTTGTGACCCAGAACCCTATTGAATCTGGACCTGATTGGTTAGAAACTTTGGCGGCCATCTTTAATTTATGCGAAACCATCACAGCTTTCTTGTTATCAAGATATCTTTAGAACGACTTACCCTAGGCACCCCAAACTTGCACTGCACATCCATATGCTCATGACCCAGAACCCTATTGAATCTGGACCTGATTGGTTGGAAACTTTGGCGGCCATATTTAATTAATGCGAAGTCATTAATCTTGTGTATCTTAGGTACCATTTCTCTGTTCAGTGTGAAACTTGGTATAGATCATCGATGCATCAAGAAACTTCAAAGGAATGACCAAACCAGTTTCCCTGATTTGGTGAAAACCTTGGCGGCCATCTTTAATTTATGCAAAATCTTCAATGATATATATCTTTGATACCATTCAAGTGTTCTATACGAAACTTGGTATACAGCATCGATGTATCAAGAGATCTGCAATGTATAGCCACATCAGTTCCTCTGAGTGGCGGGAAGGATGGGCGGCCATCTTTAATTTATGCAAAATCATTAATGATCTCTATCTCTGATACTGTCCGAGTGCTCGATGCAAAATTTGGTATATATCATCGAAGCATCAATAGACTTACGATAAATGACAGTTCTGGCGTTTCTGATTGGGCGGAACCTTGGCGGCCATCTTTAATTTATGCAAAATCTTCAATGATATATATCTTTGATACCATTTCAGTGTTCTATATGAAACTTGATATCCAGCATCGATGTATCAAGAGACTTGCAATGAATAACCACATCGGTTCCTCTGAGTGGCGGGATGGATGGGCGGCCATCTTTAATTTATGCGAAATCATTAATGATCTATATCTCTGATACGGTTCAAGTGCTCAATGTAAAATTTGGTATACATCATCGATGTGCTGGTTTTTCTGCTTGGGCGGAAACCTTGGTGGCCATCTTTAATTTATGCAAAATCTTTAATGATGTTTATCTTTGATACCATTTCAGTGTTCTATATGAAACTTGGTATACAGAATCTATGTATCAAGAGACTTGTAATGAATAACCACATCAGTTTCTCTGAGTGGTGGGAAGGATGGGCGGCCATCTTTAATTTATGCGAAATCATTAGGGATCTCTATCTCAGATAATTTTCAAATGTTCGATGTAAAATTTGGTATACATCGTCGATGCATCAACAGACTTGTAATGAATACCGGTTTCTCTGATTGGACGGAAACGTTTGAGGCCATTTCTAATGGCAAAATTTTTCATAATCTGTATGTTTGTTACTTGACTGCTTGGTGTTCCTGAAGTCTTGTTTTAAATTGAATACATTATGAATGGCTGGCGCCCAGAGCCGAGGGGTTTTCAGATGCGCAGCTTCGTATTAATTCATACCATGATGTGGAAGTGGAGATTTTCCATTTTGAAACATTACAGATGATCCTTTAGGTTCAAACATTTCAGATGATCTATAGGTTCAAACATTCCAGATGATCCTATAGGTTCAAACATTCCAGATGATCCTATAGGTTCAAGCATTCCAGATGATCCTATAGGTTCAAACATTTCAGATGATCTATAGGTTCAAACATTCCAGATGATCTATAGGTTCAAACATTCCAGATGATCTATAGGTTCAAACATTCCAGATGATCCTATAGGTTCAAACATTTCAGATGATCTATAGGTTCAAACATTCCAGATGATCCTATAGGTTCAAACATTCCAGATGATCTATAGGTTCAAACATTCCAGATGATCCTATAGGTTCAAGCATTCCAGATGATCCTATAGGTTCAAACATTCCAGATGATCCTATAGGTTCAAACATTCCAGATGATCCTATAGGTTCAAACATTCCAGATGATCCTATAGGTTCAAGCATTCCAGATGATCCTATAGGTTCAAACATTCCAGATGATCCTATAGGTTCAAACATTCCAGATGATCCTATAGGTTCAAACATTCCAGATGATCCTATAGGTTCAAACATTCCAGATGATCCTATAGGTTCAAACATTTCAGATGATCTATAGGTTCAAACATTCCAGATGATCCTATAGGTTCAAACATTCCAGATGATCCTTTAGGTTCAAACATTCCAGATGATCCATAGGTTCAAACATTCCAGATGATCCTATAGGTTCAAGCATTCCAGATGATCCTATAGGTTCAAGCATTCCAGATGATCCTATAGGTTCAAACATTCCAGATGATCCTATAGGTTCAAGCATTCCAGATGATCCTATAGGTTCAAACATTCCAGATGATCCTATAGGTTCAAACCTTCCAGATGATCTATAGGTTCGAACATTCCAGATGATCCTTTAGGTTCAAACATTCCAGATGATCATATAGGTTCAAACATTCCAGATGATCCTATAGGTTCAAGCATTCCAGATGATCCTATAGGTTCAAACATTCCAGATGATCCTATAGCAGTGCTCACAAAACCCGGTCGACAACTCGCCAATGGCGACTAAAAAATGACAACTGGCGACTGAATTTTCTAGTCACTCGCCAATGTGTCGATTAAAAAATAGAGTAACTCGGCAAAGTGGCGAGTGAATTTTTGGTCAATGAAGTGTTTAGTTGCCAAAGTATTTTTGTGTTTAGTTTATCAGGCAGCGAAATCCAATCAGGCCTAAAATGTACAGGAAATAATGACAGAATAATGCCGAAAATACAGATATGGGGAAGCCTAGTCTATTTATAGAGACCACGTGGTCTGATGTAATATCCGTGCTCTTCAAATCATGCAGGCGTGACACAATAAGATCACGTGCTCGCCCTAGAAAAGTTAATCCACGAACCGCTGACCGTTCTCAGCCAATGAAATCATCATAGTAAAAATTATAGTAAACAAATTCTATGAAACAATCTTGGCGGGAATTTGCAAGTTCAAGGTCAAGAATGCGATGGTATGCCTGAAGCACGACATGTGCGTTTTGACTTCAGTGTCGCTTCTAAAACAATTGTAGTCAAGTAAAACCAGCTCAGTAAATTTATACGCTGAAAGACAAACGTCATGTGGTAAATGTTTGCAGAGAAGAGTTTGGAACTTTTGTTTCACCTGACCCGACTTTTCATTCAAGCCATTTCGGATTTGCGTAACCGACACACAAATGATCGTTTCCTTCGCGCAAAATTTCGAGGGTACACTGCAATATTTTTTTTTTCTCTTTTATTTTTCAAACTAACACTGGATTATCATGTTGTTGGAAAGACTGATTCGTCTGTCACTTTATTACATCGAAAGGTCGCTAGGGATTGGCGAGTGAATAAAACATTAGGTCACCAATGTGGCGAGTAGATTTTTAGCCTCACTCGACAAATGGCGACCAACTGAAAAAAATTTTTGTGACCCCTGTATAGGTTCAAACCTTCCAGATGATCTATAGGTTCAAACCTTCCAGATGATCTATAGGTTCGAACATTCCAGATGATCCTATAGTTCAAACATTCCAGATGATCTATAGGTTCAAACATTCCAGATGATCCTATAGGTTCAAGCAGCCCAGATGATCCTATAGGTTCAAACATTCCAGATGATCCTATAGGTTCAAACCTTCCAGATGATCTATAGGTTCGAACATTCCAGATGATCCTATAGGTTCAAACATTCCAGATGATCCTATAGGTTCAAACCTTCCAGATGATCTATAGGTTCGAACATTCCAGATGATCCTTTAGGTTCAAACATTCCAGATGATCCTATAGGTTCAAACCTTCCAGCTGATCTATAGGTTCAAACATTCCAGATGATCTATAGGTTCGAACATTCCAGATGATCCTATAGGTTCAAACATTCCAGATGATCTATAGGTTCGAACATTCCAGATGATCTATAGGTTCAAACATTCCAGATGATCCTATAGGTTCAAAAATTCCAGATGATCCTTTAGGTTCAAACATTCCAGATGATCCTATAGATTCAAACATTCCAGATGATCCTTTAGGTTCAAACATTCCAGAGGATCCTGTAGGTTCAAACATTCCAGATGATCCTTTAGGTTCAAACATTCCAGAGGATCCTGTAGGTTGAATGCATGTATATGTCCAAGAAACGAAGGAAACAGAACAGTTAGTTAATATGCTACTTTCTTCCATACCCTTGTTATGCCATCATAAAATGCTTTTCTGGCAAGTGTGGCGGGTCCGTCCACGGTTCTGCCATCATCGTCAGGCCCCCAGCTAGCGCTGTATACGTGGATATGTTGTGGGTTAAGGCTGAGGGACTGGGCCTCCACAGAGTCTGTCACATCACCATCCAACATACGAACACCTGCAAACCGCCCAGGAATCTCACATTAATATCAAATACAAAAAAATGAAAGCCTGATAAATAGGACATGTAGAAGGAGAAGGGGAATAGAAGAGGGATTGGAGATACCACTGCATGTTGATCATGTTGATAGAACATTGCTATGAGAGCTTAACAATGCCTTGGACACTGGAATCAATTAGAGATCTAACATCTTAACAATGCCTTAACCGCTGGAATAAATTAGTGGTCCAACATCTTAACAATGCCTTGACCACTGGGATCAATTAGAGATCTAACATCTTAACAATGCCTTGACCGCTGGAATAAATTAGTGGTCCAACATCTTAACAATGCCTTGACCGCTGGAATAAATTAGTGGTCCAAATTCTTAACAATGCCTTGACCACTGGGATCAATTTGAGATCCAACATCTCAACAATGCCTTGACCACTGGGATCAATTAGAGATCCAACATCTCAACAAAGCCTTGACCGCTGGGATCAATTAAAGATCTAATATATTAATGCATTTGACCTCTCGGATCAATTAGAGATCCAACATCTCAACAATGCCTTGACCACTGGGATCAATTAGAGATCCAACATCTCAACAATGCCTTGACCACTGGGATCAATTAGAGATCCAACATCTCAACAAAGCCTTGACCGCTGGGATCAATTAAAGATCTAATATATTAATGCATTTGACCTCTCGAATCAATTAGAAATCCAACATCTTAACAATGCCTTGACCACTGGAATCAATCAGAGATCTAACATCTTAACAATTCCTTGACCACTGGCATCAATTAGAGATCAAACATCTTAACAATGCCTTGACCACTGGAATCAATCAGAGATCTAATATCTTAACAATCCATTAACCTCTGGGATCAATTATGATCCAACAAATTAACAATACATGGACCACTGGCATCAATTAGAGATCAAACATCTTAACAATTCCTTGACCGCTGGGATCAACTATAGATCCAATATCTTTGATGCCTTGACCATGCAGTGGGATAAATTAGTGGGATCAATTAAAGATTTTAACAATGCCTTGACCACTGGGATTAATTAAAGACCCAATATCTAACAATGCCTTGACTGCTGGGATCAATTACAGATCGAACAAGTTAACAATGCATTGTCTGGTGGAGTCAATTAGAAATCCAACATCTTATAATGCCTGGACTGCTGCTAACATGATGAGATGATACAAATATATAATGTGTTCCTGTCATGAGATCTCATCATGGCTCATGTTAGGGGTGAATAACATTTGTCCCTGGTGTTACATGTGGCATCTACCCCACCACGGCTGATTTTACGACTCTAATGTCATGCAATTTACAACCAGCGGTTCAATGCTATTGCAAAATATGTACATGTATATGTATGTACTGGATTGCTATAGATACCGACTGGTACCATACAATAATATTGGCTTACGTAAGTCTAATAACAGGAATCGATTATCTCCCCTGCCGGGAAGTAAACATATCCTCATGACTGATAAATGCTGAAAGTGAAAGTTGATCTTTCTCTTAAACTTTGTATATATTGCCAATGATGTTTTAAAATTCTATGTAATGTTATTAACCCTTTATGGGTAAAAAAGTGCAATAAAGTATTCTATTCTGTATGATCTGATCATGTCAAATATCAAATATATAAACCAGCATGAGATGATGGCAATACATGTATGGTATGTACACCTCACATGATGGGACAATACAAATACGTGATAAACAGTCTATAGCCTCACTATGCCTCGATATAGCGTGGATTTTGATGTAAGGTGGGTGGAATGCTGTCCCCCAAGTTAATAAATGCATAGCATTTCATCCCTTTTATAATTCTGAAACTCTACAAGATAGTTCAAATTTGGTCCCCCAATAACAGCCTTATAGAGGTTACACTGTACTATCATTTTAAGATGAGATTTGCCTGTATTTCTGATTTACGCAGATATGCCAAGTATTAGAGCTGTTTCCCAACAAGGCCATATTTTATTCTCCATGCACATGTAAATGCCCATTTTTGTGATTATTATGGAATATACCATACACATGATCACACATGTGGTTTTTCATCATCAAAATTCTAATTACCCATATTCACTCTCTGGTGAAGCCATCAATTACCTCCCCTTTGATGGCGGACCAAAAAAGGGAGCCGGGCTCACTAATTACTGGGAAAGCTTCAGATCATACAATATCTGTTCAGTTCACTGGTCTGAAAGCCGGGGCTCTAACAAAACCCTATGACTCATCCCAACACTCTGGCTGTCTATAATTCCAAGTGCCAGTCGGGCAAAATAAATTGATATAATGTGAATAAATGTAACAGCTCTTGGCATTCAATTCAGTGAGCTCAGCATTATAAACTACTATAACCCCAGTTACCAAAATTAACTTTCAGCATTTAGTATGGAGATTAAATTCTAAAATATTTCCAGAAGAGTCTTTGTCTATTTTAAAAACACAATGATGTACATGTACATGCATTGAGAGCTAGAATGGGATGTATCATTTACAGAATGCGAGTGAGTGAATAGAATTTATTTACAGAATGCATTTCTAGTTATGTTATACATTCTCAAGATACACAAGTATGTAAGACAGAGTATAAAGACTGATACATCCACCATCAAAACATGGCCAATACAAGTATGTGGTGTGAATGTGATGCAGTTGTTCTGGAGTCAAAGCAATGGTGATGTCGAGAAACCAGCAATGGACAGGGGATGGTACATCAAGTAAAACGACATGCATTTTCATGCGCATGGAGGAAAACAGGAGAACGACGAGCCAATAGTAGGACTTTGTTCAGAGGTCCTTTAAAGACTGTCAGTTCTGGCCGAGCATGAGGAAGTTAGGGACTTTGTTCAGAGGTCCTTTACAGACTGTCAGTTCTGGCCGAGCATGAGGAAGTTAGGACCATCCATCTGGGGCCATAATATACTGAACTATTAGATTATCAAACATATGTGAAACAAAATGTCCTTTTCACCGACTCCTAACCTTCTTTTATAGTGGAGATAGCTTTGCAATTGATAAAAGCTTGCTGCCTGCCGCCGTCAAGACATGCATCTCTTGAACTAATATTACCCCATCAATATGTATGACAATACAATCGAGCAAGACTTGCGAGCCAACTCCCTGGTTTCTTACGACATGCTTTACAAATTCAGTGTGCACCAAGCTTCCTTTCATTTCTTTCTGGCCTGAAAATGTCAATTGAACAAATTGGAATCCATTAGTTGGCAGCCAAATCAAGACGGCTATCGCGGAATGGCTGTCTCACAATTGACATGGAATGTTTTCCGAGAGAATCAATGATGAGTCGGTACTTTCTCCACTAAAGATTTGCTCTGGACAGGAGCAGTGGCGAACAAAAAAAGCTGAGTATCGTATTTTTTTTTCTTCTCGTGCCAGCACATGGTTTTCAACTATGCTGATTGGGTGTATTCTGGTAAATCAGCCTCCACTAACATTCCTCTCTCCATGTACCTGTAAGTTTAGTGAGGTTAATCTCTCTTCCTCTACTGCCATCTGCAAAATTACATGTATACTTAAGTGAGATTTCTTGTCTTGTAGATACTGTATTTATCCTGAGTTTATGGGCATGGTACATGTACCATTTGCAACATATCTTTACAGGACAATTGGACAGATTAGGGTACACCCTCCATGCCCCCTGTTCCCAAAATATTGAAGATCCACAATAAAGTTCTTGTTCCTAACCTCGAATCAGTGTTTCAGTCCTCCTGAGGAAAGCAATGACAGTCAACAATAAATTTCTTGCCCCTACACTCTCAAAGGGCAGTGTTTTAGTCCAAAGGACAATATTGTCGACAGTACTGGGTTGACAATCAATTTGTTGCCCCCATTCTTGAAGCGGTGTTTATGCAAAGGAAGACTTTGGTCACTGCTGACAGTGATGGGTTGATAATTACTTTGTTGCCCCCATACTTGAAGCAGTGTTTGTGCAAAAGGAATACTTTGGTCACTGTCGACAGTGATGAGTTGACAATCACTTTGTTGCTCCCATACTTGAAGCAGTGTTTGTGCAAAGGAAAACTTTGGTCACTGTTGAGAGTGATGGGTTGACATTCACTTTGTTGCTCCCATACTTGTGTTTGTGCAAAAGAAAACTTTGGTCACTGCCGACAGTGATGGGTTGACAATCACTTTGTTGCTCTCATACTTGAGGCACTGTTTTTGCAAAGGAACACTTTGGTCACTGTCGATAATGATGGGTTGACAATCAGTTTGTTGCCCCATACTTGGAACAGTGTTTGTGCAAAGGAAAACTTTGGTCACTGTCGACAGTGATGGGTTGACAATCACTTTGTTGCCCTCATATTTGAAGCAGTGTTTGTGCAAAGGAAAATTTTGGTCACTGTCGATAGTGATGGGTTGACAATCACTTTGTTGCCCCCATACTTGTGAAGCAGTGTTTGTGCAAAGGAACACTTTGGTCACTGTCGATAGTGATGGGTTGACAATCACTTTGTTGCCCCATACTTGAAGCAGTGTTTGTGCAAAGGAAAACTTTGGTCACTGTCGACAGTGATGGGTTGACATTCACTTTGTTGCTCCCATACTTGAGGCACTGTTTTTGCAAAGGAAAACTTTGGTCACTGTTGACAGTGATGGGTTGACAATCATTTTGTTGCCCCCATACTTGAAGCAGTGTTTGTGCTAAGGAAAACTTTGGTCACTGTCGACAGTGATGGGTTGATAATTAGTTTGTTGCCCCCATACTTGAAGCAGTGTTTTAGTTCGTATGTGGATTAATTGTTCATTTGCATATCAAGGGATCCATGCCCACGTGCTGTCTTCTGTAGGCAAAGAAAACTATGCAAGGACAGGATTTGTTAAATCAATGTGTCTCCTTTGGGAGTTCCTGCCTGGTTGATTCTGGTATTCATGTCGGAGCTACATGTATGGTAGGGATATCATGTTGGCTGAACAGTTTGCCGATCTACCTTTTAATTGCACTTCATCAAAATATTGCCACATGCCACATCTTTTATCTATGATAACATTTTAGTTTTCAGTCACACAATTTTTTGAATAGTTGAGAAAGGGACATATAATGAAAATAATTAAATATGAATACATTAATGCTATGAATTAAATGTGCAAACGGGAAAAAGGAATGGTGTATATGTGGTCAGCTTAATATATACCGTAGACTACTTTGGAGGCTCAGCAGAGGAGGAGGGTTGAACCATCACATACACATAGAAGAAGCGTACACAGGGGAAGGGGGTATCAAACCTCTAAGATTGTGATAATACATGTACATGTGCTTTGTGGATGATTCCTTAGTTCAACAACAGGTACACATAGAAGAAGCGTACACAGGGGGAGGGGGTATCAAACCTCTAAGATTGTGATAATACATGTACATGTGCTTTGTGGATGTTTCCTTAGTTCAACAACAGGTACACATAGAAGAAGCGTACACAGGGGGAGGGGGTATCAAACCTCTAAGATTGTGATAATACATGTACATGTACATTGTGGATGTTTCCTTAGTTCAACAACAGGTACACATAGAAGAAGCGTACACAGGGGGAGGGGGTATCAAACCTCTAAGATTGAGATAATACATGTACATGTACATTGTGGATGTTTCCTTAGTTCAACAACAGGTACACATAGAAGAAGCGTACACAGGGGGAGGGGGTATCAAACCTCTAAGATTGTGATAATACATGTACATGTACATTGTGGATGTTTCCTTAGTTCAACAACAGGTACACATAGAAGAAGCTAAAAAGACACAGGAGGGTATCAAACTCTAAGATTGAGATAATACATGTACATGTGCTTTGTGGATGATTCCTTAGTTCAACAACAGGTACACATAGAAGAAGCGTATTACAGGAGGGTATCAAACCTCTAAGATTGTGATAATACATGTACATGTGCTTTGATGATTCCTTAGTTCAACAACAGGCATGGCATAGAATAGCGTACACAGGGAGGGTATCAAACCTCTAAGATTGTGATAAATACATGTACATGTGCTTTGTGGATGATTCCTTAGTTCAACAACAGGTACACATAGGAAGAAGCGTACACAGGGGAGGGGGTATCAAACCTCTAAGATTGTGATAATACATGTACATGTGCTTTGTGGATGATTCCTTAGTTCAACAACAGGTACATGTACACATAGAAGAAGCGTACACAGGGGGAGGGGGTATCAAACCTCTAAGATTGTGATAATACATGTACATGTGCTTTGTGGATGATTCCTTAGTTCAACAACAGGTACACATAGAAGAAGCGTACACAGGGGGAGGGGGTATCAAACCTCTAAGATTGTGATAATACATGTACATGTGCTTTGTGGATGTTTCCTTAGTTCAACAACAGGTACACATAGAAGAAGCGTACACAGGGGGAGGGGGTATCAAACCTCTAAGATTGTGATAATACATGTACATGTACATTGTGGATGTTTCCTTAGTTCAACAACAGGTACACATAGAAGAAGCGTACACAGGGGGAGGGGGTATCAAACCTCTAAGATTGTGATAATACATGTACATGTACATTGTGGATGTTTCCTTAGTTCAACAACAGGTACACATAGAAGAAGCGTACACAGGGGGGAGGGGGTATCAAACCTCTAAGATTGAGATAATACATGTACATGTGCTTTGTGGATGATTCCTTAGTTCAACAACAGGTACACATAGAAGAAGCGTACACAGGGGGAGGGGGTATCAAACCTCTAAGATTGTGATAATACATGTACATGTACATTGTGGATGTTTCCTTAGTTCAACAACAGGTACATGTACACATAGAAGAAGCGTACACAGGGGGAGGGGGTATCAAACCTCTAAGATTGTGATAATACATGTACATGTACATTGTGGATGTTTCCTTAGTTCAACAACAGGTACATGTACACATAGAAGAAGCGTACACAGGGGGAGGGGGTATCAAACCTCTAAGATTGTGATAATACATGTACATGTGCTTTGTGGATGATTCCTTAGTTCAACAACAGGTACACATAGAAGAAGCGTACACAGGGGGAGGGGGTATCAAACCTCTAAGATTGTGATAATACATGTACATGTGCTTTGTGGATGTTTCCTTAGTTCAACAACAGGTACACATAGAAGAAGCGTACACAGGGGGAGGGGGTATCAAACCTCTAAGATTGTGATAATACATGTACATGTACATTGTGGATGTTTCCTTAGTTCAACAACAGGTACACATAGAAGAAGCGTACACAGGGGGAGGGGGTATCAAACCTCTAAGATTGTGATAATACATGTACATGTACATTGTGGATGTTTCCTTAGTTCAACAACAGGTACACATAGAAGAAGCGTACACAGGGGGAGGGGGTATCAAACCTCTAAGATTGAGATAATACATGTACATGTACATTGTGGATGTTTCCTTAGTTCAACAACAGGTACACATAGAAGAAGCGTACACAGGGGGAGGGGGTATCAAACCTCTAAGATTGTGATAATACATGTACATGTGCTTTGTGGATGATTCCTTAGTTCAACAACAGGTACACATAGAAGAAGCGTACACAGGGGGAGGGGGTATCAAACCTCTAAGATTGTGATAATACATGTACATGTGCTTTGTGGATGTTTCCTTAGTTCAACAACAGGTACACATAGAAGAAGCGTACACAGGGGGAGGGGGTATCAAACCTCTAAGATTGTGATAATACATGTACATGTACATTGTGGATGTTTCCTTAGTTCAACAACAGGTACATGTAGGCCATCACCTTTCTAAGACTTGATCAGATCTTCCGAATCTTTAACTCTCCAAAACATGTATACATGTGCGTCCTAGGCTACATGCTATAAATCAAGAGAAATGCTGAAATTGCTCAGATTTTCTTAAAGCAGTCAAAGAATATACAGCACGCAATACATGGATATACTAGTCTTAAGTTCTAGAAAATCTCAATTCTGCCAATGAAATCAAAGATAAGGGTACATGTATGTGTATATTACCTCCAATACGAGCATCAAATGCCACGCCCACACTACAGAAGTGATTGTCTGCCTGAGCAGCCACCTCCCCTGCACATCTTGTCCCATGTCTGCAAATATACACACATGCCAATGATATTGGATATCCAAAAGTGACCCCTTCTCATCAGCACACAACTGTAAGATATTATCCTATCTTGGACAGCACAATAGTTACGCTGATAAACAGCTTGTATCACTGTCGTCCCTATACTCTCCTTGTTCCCCCCGCTGATTCACATTGCATATTTCGCTCCTCTTGGCCGTAAGGGGGCGCTCTGCACAGGCCAACCATCAATGACCAATGAATATCACTCTTACGGAAAAGTCTTGGCAGTATGAGTTGTCTCCCTTCTCAAACGTTCGTATGTCGTCAACGGCAAAACTAACAATAAACGGACGGCAAAACAGCTCTAATTACGTTAATTTCTGAGTTTAGAGTGAACAGATTTTTGGATAACTTCCTCCATAGTTTAGTAAGGTTCGTCAACTGATTGCAAACATTTGTTCACTAATACCTTCAAATAATTAACAAATAAATCCCTGTAAATGTTGTTAA
>JAVTVY010012468.1:0-54779 GCA_036873755.1 Hanleya hanleyi
GTTCAAGTTGTTAACTTCGATGTTCAATTTTGAACTTAAGCGTTCGGATCAGTAACGCAGGTGTTCTGATGGAGAGCGCATGATGAGCAAGAGTTCATTATTTTAACATTCGAGATTTGAACTTGACATTCTGAACTTTAACATAAGTGTTCACAGCTCAACACCCGTATTCAATCGTGAACACTCTCAGAAGACGTCGGCCTCCGATTTATTTTAAGACGCAAACAAGTTATTTTGTGTGTTCTGATTGACTGGTTAAGCCCTATAGTTGAGGAAAATGTTTAATAAATGGTAGATCTAAATTACTACAGTTTATAACGATTTATTTCGTAGACTTTTTGTGACTCGGGGGTATATGTTTGTCCAGCTGATTGGCTGATGCGACCTTATGGGTTGATCATTCACCGGACTGTTCAGGCGTCATGATCACCTCTTGTCGCT
Source organism: Hanleya hanleyi (assembly GCA_036873755.1). NCBI lineage: Eukaryota > Metazoa > Mollusca > Polyplacophora > Lepidopleurida > Hanleyidae > Hanleya > Hanleya hanleyi. The sequence goes on from JAVTVY010012468.1 coordinate 442, forward strand.
TTGGGCATTTTACAGAAGTTGCAAATTTCTAATCCATTTCTTCATTCTGTGATCAGTGGAAAATGATAAGGTGAGCGAGAGTATGAAGGTAATTATGGCATGTGAAACCACGCAATGTTCTTAACATGAATAGTGAAGTTCTCTCACGTACGATACATGTAACTGATCCAGTATCGGGCAATTAGAGAAACTCTTTTTCTCTGAATTTCAAATTTATTGTCGTGTCTCTTGGGGGTTATGCGTTGTGGCGCGGTCATTGAGGCAGCTGTTCATGTGGTCTGCCGGGCATCGACACGACTACAGACCATGACTAGAAAGTTCGGTTGTGGAATCTTATAATTTGTGACCCAAGCACATGTTCATCTGGTCAGTATAGCAGTGTGACGAAGGAAATCAAGACCCCGGGTGGAACAAGTGGCATTGGGGGACTCGCAAATGTGAGGGGGGGGGAGAGGATGTGGTAGTTACGGCCTCCATGTCGTGCACCGAAATGGGTGAATCCGTCCACCTGGTTCTCCTCTACTCTGGAATGGCCGGATCCCAGATTACCTGGTCAGCTGGACTCGTGTTCCTGGGGTGTTCCTGGGGTTTGTCTCACTCTTGTATATAACGATGCATTGAACTCTATTGACCTGTATTGCACTGTATTCAAATATATATAATTACCTGATTGTATGCCTGTATTATTGTTTATGTATATGGAACAGTAGCTTCCACAAAACTTCAAATGGAAGTGTTTGGTGGTATATATCCTTGTCTAGTCAAATTTCTGCAGTAATATTCTGTTGCTTGGACTGAAATCGAGGCGTTTGTACTGGATCTAGCAAAGGCTGTTAGTCGAGATATTTATACCGGGTATGGAGGTCTTTCTGGAATATTGCTATCCAGAAATGGGTAGTTAATTATGTCAAACTTGTGATCGTCTCTTTTGTCGTAGCCTCGACGTGAGAGTAATGTATTTTCTTTCATGTAAAAGGTACGGGTCCAAATATGATGTTCCAGAAAATCGGTACTGTTCAGAATCCAACGTATTCCCGAGTCTGAATGCGAGAGACCGAGGGATGCTTTCCTGTGAGGTCATATGGCTGCCTTTTAGTCACCAGACGTCGTGAGTTTTTCGCCTCTTGCAATTCGTCTTGTTTTGGAAAGTTTCCCATGTTATTTCTCCATAATCACGTGAAACTGGACGTGATCTACTAGTTTAACTCCATAGCAGCACTCGCACTCAACAGCATACAGTGATCACGTGCATCAATACTATTGTAACATGAAGTGTTAGGCCTTTAGGAATAACTTGATTGATTGAGTACATGAATATAATAACATAATTCTATTACTGTAGATCTTGGAGTATCAGATCTAGTTTGCCTTCAGCCAAAGCGGCTATTTTGAAAATTAAAACGTTGGAAAATGCCATTGAACTAAATAATAATTCGGTGACAACTTTCAATACTAAATGGGGACCTCTGACTGACATTGACAGTTGAGAGAATCTGCATATAGAACCTATGCGGGTCGTTTAGGTTGAATATTGTTATTATTTAACCAGTTTTTCATATATGACGAAAAAACCCTTAAATTGCCAACTTATACATTTGTAATGTATTACACCGGCAGTATCCCCTGGTGATGTGGGACAGATTGTACACAGGGATAGTGAAATAAATGCCCAATGTTGCGTCCAGGGCTAAAAGAAAAATAGATTAAACCTGTAATTTTAAGACAGTCTCTTTCTTTTAAAGGCACTTACAGACGTGGGTTCACTCAGGTGTGCCTGTTCTTGGCTTGCGAGTCTTTTCTTTTACCTGAGTTGAATTACTATTTGATTTTGTAAAAGTCGCTATAGTTGATCGAATGCTGTTTTGAAAATTCCGCAAAAAGTATTTCTCTTTGCCAGTTGGATTTTTGAAAAATATAAAGTAGATTGTTATCCTTCAAAAAAATAAAAAATAAAAAATAAACTGATATTTTGCCTGTGCGCTGTCAAAAATGATCTAAATCCTGCGTCCTAGCTTCAAGCAGGACTAGGACAAACGCAGTGAATTCTCTTTTATTGCAGTATATTCGTGAAGTTTGATGATAACCTTGTATTAGTAACTGCATATACCACGAAATGATTCCCAGAATGAATGCGAAGTATCGGAGTCAAGCTACAATCTAAATCATAATTATGACTGCTGAATGGGGTTGTGTGACGAAAAAACAAACGTTGCCATGGTTAACGTGTACATAAGAACAACTGTATCAGTATTCAAAATGGTTGATTTTTGTGTCTGTGCAAACCGATAATAATGGCTACCAGTGTTATAATTGTCAGTGTAAGGTATAGTCCTCTACGAATGGTAGGTCTCTTACAATCTATTAGCTCTATCCATTAGGCAGGTAAACTTAGTCTTTATTGCAGTAAGTGTCCACATATATATGTGCAGAGTTCAAGGTAGCTCACCATCAACTACAAAGTTGAAACAGGGGGAAAAGTGGAAATCTGTCGAAAAATTAATCGCCACCAATCAAGACAAAATTCAAACCTTCAAACAAAGATGGCAATCTTCCGAACTACCGCACCGATTCTGCCGATATTTGGCATATGCTACCAGTCAAGCATGCCCTTTCAGATTTGATGACGAAAAGTTGACCCTACCAACAGAATGACCTGAATTGACAGACCAAAATAGATCAAATTTAAAATTAAGCGATTTTGACCGGAAAAGTGACTAAGTATATGTTGCATTACATGACGATCAAGAACATGCACAAATTATAGGTACGGACGTCTGGACCAATTCCCATGCGCAACTTTCCCCATTCATGCGTCCGTCTGGACTCCAGTGGCCATTTTATGTACAGATCCGCTCTCATTAAAAGTCAAGTCTTGGGCGGTAGAGGCCCAGTAGCAGTGCGGTAGAGACCCAGTACCAGCGCAGTACCAAAGCGGTAGCAACGCGGTGGTCGCGCAGTAGCAATGCAGTAGCAACGCAGTAGGAGCACAGTAATTACTGCGCAGCCTTTCTTGCATAATTACCGCGGTACACGTACATTATTCTGGGATCACGAAGTTTTATATCTAATACAAAGATTAAAAGGTAACATGTATGCAAATGGTCCAGATACGGATTTCACTCAAGGTCTGTTTTTTGCGTATAACTGTTTTCGGAGATGAGAAAGCATCTGAACAGGGATATACAATAGTCATATCACACCAAAAGGTGACGATCACAACGAGTTGAAGATTTCCTTAATCATTATTCAGGAATTGTACAGTATTTACTATTAAGGTGCACTCTAGGGTTATCCAGTTCCAACCGGAAATTAAAATAAATGGGGTCCCCCTCCGACCACCAATAGTCAAGTAATCCTGTTATATCCATATATCACCCGAAAGAGAATACTTGTACCATTACTACAAGGCATATGCCATATTTGTTGCAAAAAAAATCCTTGCAAATCCGTTTACAATTGCTTCAATTTTCTTGAAAACGCATCACAACGTCGAGCGGTCAATTTTAAATGTTTGTCAGATTTTTTTTGTGTGGAAAATGAGTGATGATTCTCGCGCCCACCATAGGAGCATAGCTGAGGCCATTGAAACGTTAATGACCCGAGATATCAACAACTATACACATAGGAGGGCCTTATTATGAAATCAGGGAAGGGCCATTCCTGTGTGTGCAAGTTTGGCGTGATTTTTTTTCTTGTTCATGTTAACCTGTGAGTGTTTTCAAGCACAGCGATAAACAACACTTACTTATTATCCGCCGTATTGTGGATATCAGAACAATTACTTTTCCCCTACCTTTGTTTTGTGGAATTTGCCACACCGGGCTGAGTTTTTAGGTTATTACTTAAGAATTCCTTTGCTCTATAGAATCAACGTTCAACCAGCTATACATAGACCAGGATTGATGCCTTTTCAATGAAACGAGATAAAGGAAGAAAGCCTAGCCAGAACTAAAAAAACAGCCAAATTGACGGACATATGCACCCTTACTATCTTCGATGAACTACGAGAATAATTGTCAAAACCCGTAGAGTACAAATTCCTTCCATTTATCCCTTGCTGCCGAGTGATTTCGTATTGAAAAATATTTCTGCCAAGTTTGTTTTGTGGCCATAAAACCTAATTGCACCTGTCACACAAACTGTATGTCAGTACAGGGGAGATAACTGTTGTATGAAGTTATACAGCAAATATCAGATACCGCTATTAACGTACCATGCAGTACACAGAAAATCATACTGTGGATTTTTTTTTCTCGAGCCTATGATTTGTATTGAAAACGAAACAAAATTGAGTGCTTTAGATGAAATCAGCCTGGTAAAACTAAGCAAACTGACATTATGATGTATATTCGCTCCGTGATGAAGCCATTCCCACAAACGTGTACTCTACAGTTATCCAGTTAACAGGAAAAAAGAAAAGGGAGTCGCCTCTCCGGTCCCCAAGAGTCAAATAATCTTTAACGCAAATCTGTTATATCCATAAATTATCTCAAAGAGAATATGTGTACTATTACTACAAGGCAGATGCCATTTATGTGGCTTTCATCCAGAATGAGATGCGCGGCTACATCGTGACGTATTCCGTGACGTCATGATACATTCCAGATTCGCATTCCCTGTGGCATTATTCGCGTCCAAAATACCAAGAGACTTACGACTTCTATACTACTGGGGTAAATTGAGATCATGGACGAAATATGCCTACATTTCTCAGTACTGATAAGTCATATCATTCATCTTGCGCCCCAATTTTTCCTTTGCCCCTGCACGGTGGCGATTTCTCCAGATCATCAGACCGATAGAACATTTATTTCCTCCCAGTATCTATTCGTGTCTGGAGCAAAGTACATGGAAATGTGAATTTTGTGTATCTTATTTTTGAGTGAAAATTTATAAAATAATGTTTTCATAGGCGTGGTAAATGGTTATTTTACGCACGGCTGGTGTGGGAAAGTTTATATTTTAGTTTATATTAATGGCGTTCATGTCGAAACGTACATAATTTTGATTATTTTGTCAAATGAAATGTGATGATGTAAATATGGACCTGTAAACACACTATCACCACAGTATTGTTGTCGTTTGTCCAAGACGTCCTGGTGCGAGGTGGCCACAGTTTGCTTAACATGCTGTATATTTCTGCGTTTAATCTCTTGAAATAACAAACTGCATTTACTCTACAATGTTGTTCCGCGTCAGCTGTTTATAACTACAATAAACAAGTTTATTGAATTCACTTACCTGTGCTCACATAGATATTCTCAATATTATTACGCGTTGTCTCTTGAACATACACCCCGCGTTTTCGGTAAAATGTTGGGCTGTGCCATGTGTTTAGAATTATGACATTTAATGTTATTGATTCATGTGAACACACACCAACTGCCTATATATATACCAGTATAAAAGGGAGATATAAGTAGTTTTGTCAAATTATGTTCTTTGGTCTTTAATGATAACTTTTGGGTCGGGTCAATGCAACGCCAGACGATATGCCGTATTTCTACGTTTCTCAAACGGAGAATCGAAAGCCTAAGTAAGCTCGTATGGCAAGCCGTTTTACACTTTATTCGGCATTTGCTGATATCATTAAATATTTGCTGATATCTTCAAATGATTTGCTGATATCATCAAATGATTTGCTGATATCATCAAATGATTTGCTGATATCACCAAATGATTTGATGATATCACCAAATGGCTTGATGATATCAGCAAATCATTTGATGATATCATCAAATCGAGTGATTTGCTGATATCAGCAAATCATTTGATGATATCATTAAATATGGCGGAACGTGAAAATACGCTTGAATGTTAATGCCTGCTCCCTTCTCATACTGTACACAGTGCGAGTGGAAGTACACAGATACTCGTGTGCGCGGTAGGACCACCACAGTGGTTAATGGTCAGGACCTACAGATCAACCGCCGCTAATCGGAGCAGAAATAGTAGAGCGAGCCTGTGAAACGGAACATACGCTGTGACGAAGTTTATTGTTTACAATATTTTATTACATGTATATCATCAAATATAAAGTATTTGCTGATATCAGCAAATTAGTTGCAGATATCATCAAATACATTGGTGATATCAGCAAATATTTGATGATATCAGTAAATCATTTCATGATATCAGCAAATATTTGATGATATCACCAAATACTGAATAAAAAGTAAAACGGCTTGCCATAAACTCGGGATGTCACCACCAGTCATTCGGAAGAAAATAGCCGAGGAAGATAAAGTGCTAATACATAGCAGGGCAATCAAACGATACCTAGAAAAAAGGAAGACATGAATCATAAAGGAATACTGCACGATCAATCCCAATTTATTCACGATATAACTTTCACAATATTTCGCAGTGTAATTACTCATACAGAGTGTTAGTGATTTTCAGGTTGAAACAGTTACCGTATTCGAAGGTCGTTTAGTGAACAATCACCGATATGTTTAATAAATCCACGTGCTAAAACTCACACTTACCAGCAATTCTTCTTCGCAGTGACATGGTTGAAAATGTAGTATGGAGTCAATGTTGAGCGCCCAACAAGACGAATCTTAGAATAAATTCGAAAGTGCCGTGTGGTGGACGTTCAAATAAGGCAGCAGAATGAAATATCCCTTTAAATAAGACTGGTTAGATAATGTAAACAATAGTTACTAATAATAATAACAACTAACTTGCTGACGCCAGATTCAGTGCAAACACAAGAATCAGCAGGTGCAGATATTAAAAGAGAAAGCGCTTTCATAAGCTAACCGTCTATAACAATACAAACATCACAAGTTTGAATTTCTTAAACTCTTACGGGGAAATGTACTCAGCTGTAGTAACAACAACGACAAAATCTTCGCCTCTTTATCTCAGAAGAGAAACAGACTCAGGCTGTTTGGCAGCTTTAACTAATTTGAACTCGCGTACAAACATTTTGTAGGAGTGATCCTCGCGATGTCAAACCTGTTACTTTCCATAAATCCACATAGACTAACCGGTTCATTCAAGTTGATATATTGGTAATACACGTCTGCGTGACTGGGAGACTGTGAAACAAGTGCATGTGATTTCAGTTCCGATAACTCCATAATCCACCGCTTGCTGCGGAAAAATGGGAGGATGAAGAGCGTATGAAATGGGATGGTATGGGGGGGGGGAGACACATGCTATCAATTGTCTCAACTTATTACACGCCATGTATACGTTTAGATTCATATTTGGTGAATATAATATCACGCCAGGACGAAAACCGTATATATTCATATTACAATAACGATAGTCAAATTGAAACTGACTACTGAATAACATGGTAGGTTAAACCGGCATGATCGTAACATAATAGTTTGAATAAATTGACAAATTATGGCACCCGTGACCTGAATAAGAGAGCGTGGGTACAAAGATAGAACATATAATATTATTATATTACCAGAAGTGAATTGGACCATTGGCCGTCACCTGATATCTCGCAGTATATTATATATTCACCCGCCAAAATGTTATATCTCCGACAGGTGACTATAAATTTCGTTAAGGTCACTGGTGGAAAATTGTCGGGGGGGGATTTCCGTGTTTGAAGGCGGGGGGGGACGCAACTCAGAACATAATGAGTGGATGACAGCATCTTTCAACAGACATGATCAGACTAGGTTTTGAGATATTCCTACCAGAAATCTTCAGAGTAATCGTTTTCCATTATATAAATACAGTCTTTTCATGTTGGCCTGAGAGAACAAAATTCATCGAGGCCAAATGTGCTGTTCTTGAAATAGCAATTGATGTAAACATGCGCATTAAGAGAGTAGATCACATTCGGAACTAAAAGACTGAAAGTTCTGAAAAATCTTCAGAATTTAGTCTAGGATAACACGTGGGGAGTAGATGTGGAGAATTGGGGTGGAAGTAGGAGGATTATGGACGCGGATATTCTCTAATGGACGACGGCTGGATTATGAATGACGGACTAGACGCATGTAACTTAGGGATCATCTTCCGGTTATCTGTAAGCTTGCTTTTTTATGGGAATTGAATTAGTATGAATTTCTTGTGGGCACCAAAACCATAATATTCAGTCTAAGGAACATATCAATATATTATTTATATTCACCCTATTGCGAGCTGTCTGGATACTAGTGTTAGAAAATTCGGTATGTTCGGAAAAGATCCAGAAATCCCTCTGATATAGTTCCATAAGCCCATGAACGCGAGCTACTCCCTTAATACTAATAAACTGTGGAAATGGTGATATTTAGTGCAACGGTCTAATCGTTCCAGCGTAAAACTATCTGAAAATCGTGTGTGATCTCCCAAATTTTATATTTTGAATCTATACTAAATTGATAACCTTCAAACTGAATAATTATAAAGAATATGATATGCATTTCAGTCTACGCCGGAGAGTCAGCCTTTAATTAGGTATGATTGACATGAATGCACACGTTCTTTTAAGGCATGATAATGACGTGGCTGATAACAATCCGCCTATTGCAAAATATTGAGATAACAAAGGAGAGCCTGCCTGCGCAGTAACCCGTGACTTCAACTCATCAGATTCTGGTTCGTATAATTTCATATTCCCCCATTTTGTTAACCCACGACAATACTTCGAGCTGGCGATTCCTGACACAAATTTACTATATTTTCCCAATATTCAGTGAAAGTGTCATTATGCTTAGAATAATATATAATTTAGCTAATACTAGATACTAGAAGGAAAATAAACCATCTATCATCAGTTCAAATGATTGTCCTGGGTTATAAGATAGGGCAAAGTGAAAAGTAAACACGGAACGTGGCTAATTGAACGGCAAGATTATGAGCTATTTGTGTGCAGTTCCATTTCTTTTCATTAAATCTCATATAGTACATGTTTTATACGATCCCAGGATTGTAAAAGGATAGCACAACGTAGAATAAAGACATTCTGAAATAATAATACAGCATGAGCTTGAATGTATATAATACGTATTCCACTGGATAAATTCCGCCGGAATAATGCATGAATATCTATTTAACCGCTTATAAATGTACATGAGCAAAGATACAAAAAATTTTAAGCATGACAAGGAAGTTCTGATACAATACAGAGGTGTGTAATTACTATATTAATTTACGTGTATATTTATATAATGGCCCTGAATAGGACACTGTCGTTGGGGCATAATGTCATGGACTCGAAAGTTTCCCCAGCGACAGTTTCCTCACCGACATTTCCCCCCATGACAGTATCCCCCCCCACACGACATTTTCCCCAGGCGACATTTTCCCCACCCTAATATTACGTGCTGTAATAATTACGATCTGTCGACAATCGCAGTCGCGTTCATTTCCTCACCTTGATTTTTTTTCAAAAGGAGAGGTCTAGGAATTCAACGAAGATTACTTTTTAGTTGAACATCGGCAGATGTATGCAAACATGCCGTCTTTTCAGGCATGATAAATAAGAACAGATTATCAATATCACGGTGTTATGTTCTTTTTCCCCGTCTGTGTTTTATTTCTTGGCACGGTCTTATATCGGCCTACCGACCGCATCAAATTTGAATAACAATGAACTATCGTGTTATTTCGTCAATTTCCTCAAAAGGTCGAAAACATGAATTTCCACATGACAGATTATGTTTTCATTAAATCAGTTCAAACTCCATCACAATATTTTCTTCAAGTTTCTGAATGTAAAAAAAATAGAACAAAATGATATTTTTTTATAGTAGTGGGGATTTTCCGCGGGGAAATTGTACTGGGAACGGGGAATTTATCGGGGGAAAATTGTCCTGTGGAAATTTATCCGAGGAGAAATTGTCCGGGGGATGGAATATGTCTGTGTCCTCTCAGTATGTATTGTGGTCTGATATAGTATTAAGTTATATAGTACGTTTTACCTTTTCTGAGAAAAAAAGGACGTTGAAGTAAGTAATTAAGCTAATCCCCAATATATTGCATTGACATAGCGAATCGACGTTCATAAAGTTAGACCGCGGTTCGCAGTTCGTTATTCGGGACCAGTCATTCAGCGACTCATAACCCACCTCCCACATGGCCGATCTCGACGAGCGCTTCAAGTCGAGACCTAGCCCGACCCCTTAGGACCCCATATTGGCCCACCTGGACCTATTTGACTGCGTGTCCGGTCCGTTTTTTATACGCATTTCTTTTCAGAAAGCCCCAGTTTTACATCCACCTTAATCAGTCTCGTGACCTGTACTCTATTTTGACAATGACATGGCAACTCCTTCACCGACCATGGCCTTTGACCCGGACGTGATCTCTAACGGACGAAACGTTATCCGCCCTCCGCAATTACCCCCCCCCCCCTCCCCAAACCTTAAAAATGAAAAACCTTAATACACTACTGGACTGTAGGGTCATATGAATTGTCACTACACCAGCAGCTTCTCCCGCCACGTTTATATGTTGCGTTTAACTAATACAATCAATTCATAGAAAATGGAAATAATAAATAATCTATTCTGAGTAATGCTGAATAGGATGAATGTGAATACCGAAAGAAACAATTATGTTCATGATTCATGAATGAGAAAACACCTGTACGGGCGATGTCATTTCATCGTCACAACTGAGGTTTATCAGCGGCCTAGTCGCTGTCTCTTGCTCTTCGTTCACCAAGGCCATCCCTGCTATGCACCGATATGACTATGAAAAAATCACATGAAGTGACCTCCCATATCTCCGAGACCAAACTGGAATACATACGTCGAACAAATATGTTAAACAATATCCGGATTCAGGCGGAATTAGCCACTTTAGCTTTGCACATGAATCTCTTTAAAAATAGCATGAAGTCATGCTACTACATGAACCAGATATACCCGATCATTATACTCTCGATTTCTCCAATGGATAGGGACCATTAAAACTAAGCCGGAATCACGAGAATCGTCAAATAGCATGTACTTGTATTACTATTCGTGTATTCCAATGCCTTCACATATAATAAACTCGAATGCTACCAGATAAATTAGGATACACACATGTTAATAACCTTCTTTTGTTTAAGCGCAGTACTCCGTAATTTCGAGTCCTCAGTAGCAGCGCGATAGCAGTGCGGTGGCAATGCGGTAGCAATGCGGTGACAACGCGGTACTAACGCGGTACCAACGCAGCAGCAACGCAGCAGCGATGCGGTAGAGGCACAGTAGTAGCACCTTAATTACCGCGGTAGAGTGACATTTAATGAGAGCGGTACTGTACCTATTTAACGTACTAACATTTTCGGTTCGATGAAGAAGTCGTCCAGGGTGCAGGCAAAGGTCAGAAACGTGTTTCACAGTTGCTGCTAATCTGGATAAAGTGTGTTTTGAACATCAAACTCATGTCTGGATATTTGACTCGATGCGATTACTGGTGTAAATGAGCCTTCACATTCCACGAGATGACCAGACGGCTGCTCAACGCATGGGATATGGCTACCGCAATTGCAAAAACAGTCTAGATGTGTAAGCCATTATAACTGCTTACAGTTGTAGTGGTATATTAATCTTGATCCACTATACAGATCCAAATTATGTGTATGTGCGACGTTTTGTATTTGTTTACATGTGTTTGTATAATCATGCATTTGTATATTCATGTGTGTGTTTTTATGTATATGTTGTTACGTGTTATGGTAAAGTAAAACAATCAAAAAAAGGAAAACAATGTATTAACCCAAGTAAAACTTGCTTGCCTAACACTCCCGAATTAGGTATAGTAGACTCTCTTCCGAAAATCTCAGATAGTCGAACGTGACCTCCTTTCCTAGAATTGCCATTCCGTTCATATCGTTGGAATAGATGAAACGAGGGTTAATAAGGAAAACAGGATTTCGTAGTCAAATCCTAACTGCCCCACTATTAACGAGGAGAACAATTACACAATTACAGTCAGAATTTCAAGCTGAAAATGTTTATATACAACAATAAAGGCAAAACAATGGTTGCAACTTTTGTGACAGGCTTGTCTTCATATACCACAGTAAAGACCACACAGTGGTTACAACTTCTGTAAAAGGTTTATCATCATATACCACAACAAAGACAGCACAGTGGTTACAACTTCTGTAACAGGTTTATCATCATATACCACAGTAAAGACAACAGAGTGGTTACAACTTCTGTAACAGGTTTATCATCATATACCACATTAAAAACAACATAGTGGTTACAACTTCTGTAACAGGTTTATCATCATATACCACAGTACAGACAACACAGCGGTTACAACTTATGTAACAGGTTTATCATCATATACCACAGCAAAGACAACATAGTGGTTACAACTTCTGTAACAGATTTATCATCATATACCACAGCAAAGACAACACAGCGGTTACAACTTCTGTAACAGGTTTATCATCAAATACCACAGTAAAGACAACATAGTGGTTACAACTTCTGTAACAGGTTTATCATCATATACCACAGTACAGACAACACAGCGGTTACAACTTCTGTAACAGATTTATCATCATACACCGCAACAAAGAGAACACAGTAGCTGCAACTTCTGTAAAAGGTATAATGTATCATCATATACCGCAGTGAACATAATACACTGGTTACAACTTCTGTAACAGGTTTATCATCATATACCGCAGATAAGACAACACAGTGGTTACAACTTCTGTAACAGATTTATCATGATATACTATAAGAAAAACAACTCAGTGATTACAACTTTTGTAACAGGTTTACCATCATATATCACGATGAAGCAGACACAGTGGTTACGACTTCTGTAAAAGTTATAATTTATCATCATATATCACAGTGAACACAACACAGTGGTTACAACTTCTGCAACAGGATCATCATCATATACCACGAAAAATGCAACTAGCAGTTACAGCTTCTGTAAAAGATTTATCATCATATATCACAGTAAAGACAACACAGTGTTTACAATTTCTGTTAGAGGCTTATCATCATATAGCACAGTGAAGACAACACAGCGATTACAACTACTGTAACAGTTCATCATCATATACCACAGTAAATGCAACACAGTGTTTTACAACTTCTGTAATAGGTTCATCATGATATACCACAGTAAAGGCAGCACAGTGATTAAAACTTCTGTAACAGGCTTATCATGATATACCACAGTAAAGACAACACAGTGATTACAACTTCGATGACAGGTTTATTATCTTATACCACAGTAAAGATAACAGTGATCACAACTTCTGTAATAGGTGTATCATCATATACCACAGCAATGACAACACAGTGGTTACAACTTCTGTAAAGGTATAATTTACCATCATATACCACAGTAAAGACAACACGGTGATTACAGTTTTTCTAACGGTTTTATCATCATATACCACAGTAAATACAACACAGTGTTTTACAACTGCTGTAATAGGTTCATCATGATATACCACAGTAAAGACAGCACAGTGATTAAAACTTCTGTAACAGGCTTATCATGATATACCACAGTAAAGACAACATAGTGATTACAACTTCGGTGACAGGTTTATCATCATATACCACAGTAAAGATAACACAGTGATCACAACTTCTGTAATAGGTTTATCATCATATACCACAGCAATGACAACACAGTGGTTACAACTTCTGTAAAGGTATAATTTACCATCATATACCACAGTAAAGACAACACCGTGATTAAAATTTTTCTAACGGTTTTATCTTCATATACCAGAGTGAAGACAACACAGTGGCTGCAGCCTCTGTAACAGGTTTGTCCTCATATACCACAGTAAAGACAACACAGTGATTGCAACTTCTGTAATAGATTGATCATCATACACCGCAGTGAAGACAACACAGTGATTATAACTTCTGTAACACGTTTATCATCATATATCACAGTAAAGACAACACAGTGGTTACAACTGCTGTAACAAAATTATCATGATATATCACAGAAAGACAACAAAGTGATAACGTCTGTAAAAGGTTTATCACCATATACCACAGTAAAGACAACACAGTAATTACAACGTGTGTAATATGCTTAGCATCATATACCACAGTAAAGACAACACAGTGATTACAACTTCTGTAACAGGTTTATCATCATATACCACAGTAAAGACAACACAGTGATTACAACTTCTATAATATGTTTATCAGTATATACCACAGTAAATGCACGACAGTGGTTACAACTTCTGTAACAGGTTTATCATCATATACCACAGTAAAGACAACACAGTAATTACGTGTGTAATATGCTTAGCATCATATACCACAGTAAAGACAACACAGTGATTACCACTTCTATAATATGTTTATCAGTATATGCCACAGTAAATGCACGACAGTGGTTACAACTTCTGTAACAGGCTTATCATCATATACCACAGGAAAGGCAAGTAATTCAATAACTGGAAATCGCTGAAAATACCTGATGTCATCATGCACCATAATAACCACAATCCATTGGTAACAGCTGTCTGAGACAGGCTTGTCATATACCACAATAAAGAGAACACATTGGTTGCAATTGTCTGGAACAGGTTTGTCATACACCACATTAAAGACGACACATTACTTGCACCTGCCTGGAGTAGGTCGACCATATACCACAATAAAGACAACACAACGATCACAATTAACTGGAACAGGATTGTCATATGCACAATCAACTTTGCTGAACGGATAAAATGTGATTACATTATGAGCAGCTGAAGGTTCAAAATAAAGGAACAGTTCTTGTTTTCAAAACAGAAACAATCATTGTCATCAATTAGCGATAGTCGATGCATAATCGTAATGTCCCATCATTCTTTCCTTGTGCATGAAAAATGCCTCCTACTCAATCCATTTGTCTGATCGGTTCTGTTTTCCTTGTACCCAACAGAGAAAATTCTCCTAAACACCACTGACAATAACGACAAGAAGTGTCCCAGCCATATTCGAAGTGTCCCAGCCATATTGCATTATATAATCATTTCTGTTTGCCCCCATTTCACCAACGAGATATTGGGATAGCTTACCTAGATACAATTCAGGCGCGTATTGGTAATGGATCGATCCAGTTCAGATGATAATAATATATCCAGAATTCGGACGGATCCAGTGTTCCCGCTAATACTTATTCTATTATATCGCTGAGACATAATCTCAAATATAAACTGCTTCGTTAGGAATTAAACACTTTCAATGACAATTGTATTACCCAATTTAAATGATCTCCAAAATTGTGATACAGTGACGACTTTCTCACATCAAACTTCAACAAACAGCACAGGGGGATATTCCCCTGTTAACGTGTATTAGGTTATGTTTCATTCCACAAAAAACAAATTAGCAGCGTCTAATTCCTCTATTGTTAAATGGGCAATCGCCATAGGCTATTTTTAAAAAAAGAGTGAAGAAAAACTATTCTCGTACTATTTGACCATGTTGACGTGTTGACGAGGACGACATGGAAAGGTATTCAAATCCAAGGGTCGAATATAATTCATAGCTTAGAGCTGGATCTACACAAGCAAAGGTGATGAGTTTTAGTTGTCCTAATAAAATTTCTATCAGGGTATAGCACATTTGAGATAAAACACTACAATACCATTTATGTTGACCAAATTGGGATTTTGCTTTTGAAAATATGAATTTTGTCTTCAAATAACAGGGCCTGAAGCGTTATTGCGAGCCAGATATGACAATGAAGTCCAATTAAATTTTTGCTTCACTCATATCTCTCTTTGACCTTAAGCCTGACGACGAAGAAGTATTCGTACCTGCTTTCACCGAGCTGCGAGGGATATTGCCTTGTTTCGTCAGAACTCTCTGATACATTCGATAGACTCGGGCGTTACAGGTAAACGCCAGGAATATAAACACACTCTGGAAAGTATTCGCCACAGCAAAAATCGCAAATACGATCTGGTTATCGAATCGATTGGACAGGAACAAGGCACTCCATTCCAGGCCCATGACCAGCGAGAGCTTCAAGTACAGCAATATGTTATTCTTGTCATCTGATCTATTCCTTGCAATTTTAGATAATTTTGACAGTGTATGAATTCCAATGACAGTGCCGATAAACATAATGACATTCCCGAGGAGTTTCAATGCTACTGGGATATAAAAGACATACAGCAAGACGGACCTGTTAATCCAGCATATCTTTTCCTGTTTAGACCCATAGTTATAGAAGCCGTCTTCGTCATCAGATTTTGTCAGATATCCTTCAATAAGGGTAGCGGTACTCGCAACCACAGGGACACCGAAAGCGTATAAACAATTCTTGAGAAAAGTATGGCTTTATTCGCGTCTCTTCGACATTTTACATGTGCCAAATGTCTTGGAGATATCAAATGAAAGCACGTTCATCAGAAGAAGAGCAGACAACCAGAAATAATGGAGAATCATTGCTAAAAATGCACAGAATGATGGCAGGTCGGTTCGCCAAGCAGCACTGACAAATAACAATATAGCGATAAACACATTGACGACAAGACACATCACGACCTTACCTGGAATATTGCGAAGCTCTCTGAACAATGAATATGCTACGATCGTTATAAGTAAAGCTACTAAGGACAATCCAGATCCTATATATTGTAATAGTGATTCCCAAAACACCAAATTTGTATTACCGTTATCATTCTGTATGACGGACTCTGTTTGATTACATACATACAATGTGCCACTTATGTTTTTGAACACGGTGGCCTTGTATTTCTTATCGCCGTTCTCAAAGGTGACCACACCGTTTTCGTCAACTGTATAATCACCCGGATTTAACCCCACTGCTTGGTTACAGTTTTACAGCGATAGCGTATCGTTATTCCTATTGCAAATCGTAACTGACTGACAATGCTGATTTGTACTATTGGGACCAAATCGATACTGTTCGGAAATTCTTACGTCCTTCACATTGTAATCCTTCTCAATACTGTGCAGCCGAAAGAGCAGCTCATCTGCTTTTGAAGGGTATTTGTATGTGAAGTTACTGAACGTCATCGCGTTACTACAACTGTAGTTCTTGTCATGGTTGAAGTTTCTGATACGAACGGAGATGAATTGTATTGCCGATCCATCCTCATTGTTGACCCATACAGCAGATGATTCCTCCGCCAGACATTGGAAGAAATCCATCAGAGAGAGTATAGTTCTCCAACTCCCACTCCTCTGATTTAGTAGTCTACGTATCTCTTTTTTCCAATATATCAGTGATTCAGCTTCAACATTACCATTCACTGAATGCCCCACAATTTCTGGTCGCCACCAATTGTCGAAACTGCCGGGCTCTATTCTTGGAATCTGGAGACAGGTTTTGTTCTTAGTGCTGGAAGAATGATTGTATTCAATTAACGATAATCGATGCATAAGCGCATTCTCCCATCCCTCCAATTCAGCCTTCTTGCTATCGTTCCTTCCTCTTGTTGTAAGTGTGTCCCCTGTGCACACCACGGTCTTTTCTGCTCGATCTATCCACCGAAGAAAGCGCACAAGCGTGTTCTCGACTTCACTGTCCTTAGTCTCTCCATAAAAGACAAAAGCATGCACTTGTATTGAAACGATCGCTGTGAAGTTATCTCCACCAGATGTCGGCAATGTTGAATTCAAAATACATTCACCATTTCTGATGGAGTAACCCTCTCCACATTCGATCTTTTCGCATCGCTGCAGAACAAACATGTACACTTCATCAGGTCCGCACTCGATACCGTTTGGTGGAGTCGGTATTACGGCTTTATCCTTATGCACAATCTGTGGTCTTTTTCTTGGATCCAGACTGAACAATAACGAGATAGATATACGCCTACCGCCATTGCTTGAGGGACCTCGGACATTCAGGGAGCCACCATCTTTTGGAGGACTGTCCACATACAAACAACACCACGCCGCGAACACCCCTACTACAGGATTTTCAGGCTCTAGGACATTAGTGCCGCATATATCGTACTCGATGTCATCATCTGAAAAAGTGCTTTTATGGCTTTGATAACAAGAGCAGGTGTCAATTCCAGCCTTCATCTGTTGAGATGCTTGATCAAAGTCGAATGAACACATTCTTTTGAAAATGAATATCGGAATGATAGTAAATTGCGGCAAAATTTTCATTGAGCAATTATCTCGTAAAAAAACGGTATCCTGTATCAACGTTTCCAAATTTATCTCACCCGGACAGCTTAGTTTGGTTCGCCAAAGCTCTAATTAGTCTACTCGTCTTCCGTGGAAAAACGCACAGTGAACGTTTCTGTAACTTATGGTGTTGAGCTCAATGTCATGTACCGGTGGACGGTATATAGATGTTCTGTTGTTTTCGCAAAATTCTCTGGTTTCGTCATCAGCCCATAACTTTGGACAATTGGCGACCAAGCCATATGGCCCGTAGCATGTTATACAGCCTCTGTTCAATAAAACGTCAGAGATGTTTCCGTATTTCAGTGTCCACGGCATTGCACGGTGACAGGTATTCTCGATCTCCGATGTTATATTTTCAATACCGGTATCTAAGATAGGCGGAGGCAGTGTATTCGGTGTGGCAACTTTACTGTAAAAAATTTGCATCTCTTCATCCAGATGTTCATCAGACATTCCCAAGCAATGATGGAAATAATCAAAGCAGCAATCGCCGTACAGCAAACAGGCCTTGTCACATTTACATTCCCGCCGTGCTGTTCTTTGTCCGCACATCCCGGAACAACTCTCAATATCCGAACAATTGTTTCGACCAGCACTGCGGAGATCTGCGAAGACAGTTGTCTTGTTGTCCATAGAGCTGAGGGAACACCCTGAAATCCAATAATATATTCATCATTAAAAGACATTTTATCTGTGTATATATATCCCTTGATAGTTGGCCATGTAAAGTCAAAATATTGTATCTGATTGCTTCAAAAGGCGGCAAATAATCGACCGCCAGATTTGACTAGCCAATCAATTTTCATTTATAAACAAAAGTCTACAGTAGCGTCATGGTACTCAATATGATCCCTATACTGTTGATGCCTAAAATTATGAAAATTTATCTCTCATTGCTCCGGAAATTTTTGGAGAAGGTTTCGGTGTTTGTGCGCTGGCGTGCGTTGAATAAAACACAGACGGCGAATTAATGTAGCGGTATGAGAGATATGGAAATATTAGAAACGAACAGCCTAATTGAACAGGAGTACATTAAGCAAAAACTATATGTTAATTCAATGTACTTATTGTTTCGGTAGTTACGCACGAGCATTACCAGACTGTACCAAGGTATACACAACGATTTCTCACGAAAACAAATGTCATGCCATGCGATGCTAGGATCATTAATACGAAGAAAAACATGCCTTTACGACCAGCGGTCTCGTGCAAATTACTGCCTGGTATATTATTTTTCTTCTTGAACTACATTTCTGGCTAACTTAGATATTATACTTAAAGGGGAACTTAAATGGATAATTAAGACTTGTTGGGTAAAGACATGTTATTGTCATTTTTCCCGATATTTTTAAAAATACATTTCAAGGAATTTTTCTACTGGTTGCTGTGATATTGTATATCAAAGAATTTTGTGTCTGGTACCATTGTAAAAAAAACCATTGTAAAACCCACCCACAAAAACACATTTTTACACATTTTTTCATAAAGAGCCGTTACGCTGTATGGGGGGGGGGGGGTAGCGGAAAGTGCCCCTATATATTCTGGCTACCCCTAAGGCTGAGTGCTGAAACATACCACACTATATCTTTGGGTCAATCTAAACTACAAAATGTTAAAAATCTAAGGTGGCCGCCATGATGACAATTTTTCTGTCAGATTTTTCAAATTTTATATTCATGTGCCAAACTGCATGATAAATTAGTAAACAATAACCTGATGTGAAATAAAATAGTTTTTGGCCACTTTTTATCGCAGAAAAGTGACGATAGCACCACTTTTGTGGTACCCCACATGAACGCCGTTTAGAATTTTCCCATGATCCGCTACTCGGGCTGTTATTAAAATAGTTTCAAAATGGTCCCAATATGATAAACTACAGAGCAACGGAGTGTCAGCTCTAAAGCTATGGTCGATCCGGAGATAGCAGCATAAACCATCTGGGAAGGTAGTGGAAAGCGTCCCCAATGGCAGGTAGAGTTGAGGGGATTCATTACTTTCCTTTACCCGAAGTTACCCGATATATGCTACACTGGAAAACGATGCCGGCGTGCTGACAGGATGTGAAATGACCACACAGACAAATCTACTGACCGCATATTTCTAAAAATATCCCCAAAATAATTCATCTGATGATTTGTATCCCAGTCACGCTTTTATTGCGTGTGTTCATGTTGACATCTTAAATGACATGATCACACGGTCCCCAGCATCGGTTTGAGCTGTATTAGATACAAATATTTTCAAACGATGACGTGATAGCCCTATCAAGTGATCTGCTGGAATCTCTGATGAACTATGTCAGATAGTAAAAAGGGCCTAAGCGTACAGAAATTAAATACGGCCTAAACGAGGGAGTATATATTGAATGCAAGTTCGTATTCAGAACTATTACCTGTGAGACACCACGCGACCAAGTGGTTCATTTTCCACCATTGTCCACAAGTAACAACACTTCAATGACAATGATTTGTACAGGCGACAAGCCTCGCAGGCGAAACGTCTACCATCAGAATCTCACAATTGAACGCAACATCAAAAATCGACATTTGTAATGAATAATGAATTAAAATATATCACTCAAAACTGTCATCAAACCTTAATTTCAGCTATCTGAAGGGGGAAAAATAAAATTCACTCTTCATTTTAAGCTTACATACACTTCGCTTTTGAGATTTTCTTTTAACATACGATTTTGGAACTTTTCTCCGTTAGCGAAAATTGGTATGGTAAATGACCCGTTTTTATGGCTAATTTTATTCAGTAAAACATGCGGCAAAATATGGACATAAAAATTAAATGTTCGCCATATTCATCTATTTGCATAGCGTGTTGCGTGGACATTTTTGGGCTGATACCTAAAATCTCCTTGAAATCTTTGTTATTTTTTCGATTGTTTTATTAATATGAAACTGATTTATATGAAATACATGGTCAATGCATCCGATTTATTTGGAAATGCGTCAAGTGGCACTTCAATTTTAGACGTATTTTGGAGCTTTATAATAAGCATTTATAAGTTAAAATTGACATCCTTATCCAGTTAACATCTTTTCACATAGGCGAAGTAGGAAAGTAATACTTACAGTGCAACAGGAGCAACCAGTAAATGGTCATCTTTAGTATGATAAGTACACCCGCAGTTTCGCATCAATTTTTTCCCCAACAACTGACAAATTTTGAGAAGATGGGTTTAAATACCTGTGAATTAGGTACACAAACTGATAACCAGTGGCCAGTAAAATTCATGAAGACAACTTCATGTATCATATATTTCATTCGAGGCAGAGTTACGTAACGGAATAAATTGAGAATCTTTACAATTTCGCGCGTGCTGCACGCAAGGGGTTTATTGTATTCCATCATTCTTTGGAGACGGAAGTGTTTAGTGTTGAATTTTACACATGTATTATTGAACCAAAGCCCTTGAAGAATACGCAGAGCGGAATAGTCAATGCTCATATCACGCGAGAAATGGTATCCGATCTACGTAGATATTGGCACTCGGGGATTGGTAGACATCAACAAGGAGGTAGTTCTACACATATGCACGGCTTTATTGATGATTGCTTTCAGAGAGACATGATTGTTAACATCCACATGGCCAGCTATTTTCATCATATCCATTTACGTATGCGCCAACAAATGTTATTCAAATATTATCAGAAAGTATATTATATGACCATCAGTGTCATATACATATTGAAGAAAATAGATCGTATTTAATAGTATCCTTTTTATTTTTATATTGTATATACTAATTATATATAATTTTTATATTATATGTAATATAAATTTTATATTATATAGAATAATAATTATATTATATGACCATCAGTGTCATATACCTGTTGAATAAAGCATATCGTATTTAATAGTTTCTTTTTTATTTTTAAATTGTCATCCTCGCTCTATATCGAAGTGTATGAACCGGAGTGAAAACACCACAATTTCCAGACTTCGGTCGCCAAACACCTGCTTTCCTTTTGCAATAAACCTTTTATCATAATATATTGAAAACGAACAAGTTTACTAGATTACAGATATCTACAAATAAATGGTTGACTCAGTTGGTAAATTGCTTTATATAAGTTTTGATAACTGAGAAATGTGCCGATTTGTTGATGTGCATGAAATGAAAAAGAAGTTGGTTTCTTGCAAGGGAGAAGCGGTCAAGCGTTTTCTATGATAACAGTGAGATATCCAACCTCTCCACAGCGCATGCTCCGTTTCACAGGCTCAATCCACTTTGCCCCTGCTCAAAATAGCGACAGATGACCTTTACGACGAGGATATGACGTATAGGGTAATACCCACGCCCACACGGTTCAGTTTAAATCTGAACGAACAACTCTTTCAGTTTTGAACATGAACGACCTACTGTTCATATGCTCTGCCTATATAAACAGGGAAAATTATGTCCAGATCATGCATTTCGACGCTAGTTCAAAGGAGGTATTATGCATAATTGAAAATTAATCGAAATGTTCGGCAAACATCGATTTTACTATATATGATGTCACTTCAGGCGGTGTGCTGCTCCGGCTGTGTGCTGCACGAGTTGGAATCTGACTGGTGGCTGGGTATTATTATTCCCCGAGTGAGGGGTTTGTGAGAAATCCTGATGTTCTATTAGTAGATCTGTCGCACTGACAAATATTATTTTATCCCAATGAATTTCCAGTATGATGGATTTAAGTCAAGTAGGTATAGTAACTGTAGATAAATCCTTAATGTTCGGCGCTTACCTGTAATTCTGCGATATATTATAACCCGAAAATCAAGGCAATAATGATTCGGAAAGATAACACATCACAAGCATCTGATCTGTCGTTCATAATTCAACCGTCGTTCATTAAAGAGTATCCGCGTCCATAATCAGAATACTGATTCCATATTCCATATAGCCGCATTAGCAACAAATTCAAAAAGACAAACTTAGTACACATAAACACGGGCTAGTTTCCTGCAAGAGAGAATCGGTCAACGGTTTTCAATGATGCGGGCAAGATATCATGACGTTCCAAAAATATAAAATATTCGTCAGTATTCTTAATCCGTATGATACTCGTTGTAAAGTCGTCATCTAGAGAATGATGTATCTCAGTCTATCTCTGGTTGTGGGTGTTGATATGAACACTATGAGGATCTTGAAGTACATGGGCTCATACGGCCCCTAGCCCCGTGTTAAGCGGAATGCAAGTTACGAAACTTAACGCCAAAGATCTTGCATGCTACACTCGTATTTTGTTATCAGCATGCGATATGAATCGCAAACTTTGAGAAACTCCAAGTGGAGGCGCTTGGAGGTATACACTGTCAGAATATTTTGGTATAGGCGTGACATTCTCAAAATAGTTGGGTCAAAATGGAATTTGACCCAAACTATTTGAGTCCCTCACGTGACGTTCCCAAAATAGTTGGGTCAAAATGTTCCTATGTGTTTGGGTCAAAATGGTTGACCCAAACTCTCTGGGTCCGTCACGTCTATACTCCAAAAGTATCTTGTCAACTTTACCCAATCCTTCTGACTGTGCAGCCATATTTATTGACGATGAATAAAATAGTCAAATCATATGACCGATGCACGGTAAAATTCGAAGAAACCATCTTTTCTCAGACACGCTTCATGGAAATCATCTATATCAGCGACGACAATCGTGACATTTTTCGAAAAATCCGACACAAAATTGCAATAAGGCATAAGGAAGCGTCTCTATTAATCGTTTTTCCTTCTAACGAAAATTCTCGTTGATTTTCTCGAACATATCGGAAATTCTTCCAGAGAATGACGAGAGAAAAATATGAAAAAAACGAAATCGCTTTCAAAATTCTCGATCGATTTTCTTATCGTTTTTCATTCGTCGTGTTGGACTCCTTGAGAATCAATGGTTTTATGTAAATCGAGTGAATGTCGAGAAATTTTGATCGAGGAAGCTTCGAGAGAATATCGCGAAATCCTCGAGGAGAATGAATACAATTAAGTCATTCACAGATTAAAAGCTATTCAATACGCCGCTATGTGTGAGGGTGCTACATAAAGTATGTATGCCCAGTAAAATTTAGCTGTATATGCCGCTTTAACAATCTAATGCTAACATACCAGGTCATCGCGAGTTTTAAAGAGACTGTGTTGACTTATCAATTTTGATAAGCTGAAGTGACTGTTGAGTGAGGTACTCATGCGACTTCTTGTCAGGACGTCGGCATCGTTTTTTGTGTTACTTTTAATCTGCAGATGACAAAGCTAATCCTATATGTTAGAAGTAGGAATAACATTATGGTCGATTTTCACAGCACGCGTCAGGAATTGCAAACCACATCTACACATAGTTAGGCCTCTCTACGACAGGCAACACAGCGCAAGGAAAGTGTGACTGAGATATATCAATCTCGTGATAACGTGTTTTCACTGAGATATATCAATCTCGTGATAACGTGTTTTCACTGAGATATATCAATCTCGTGATAACGTGTTTTCACTGAGATATATCAATCTCGTGATAACGTGTTTTCACTGAGATATATCAATCTCGTGATAACGTGTTTTCACTGAGATATATCAATCTCGTGATAACGTGTTTTCACTGAGATATATCAATCTCGTGATAACGTGTATTCACTGAGATATATCAATCTCGTGATAACGTGTTTTCACTGAGATATATCAATCTCGTGATAACGTGTTTTCACTGAGATATATCAATCTCGTGATAACGTGTTTTCACTGAGATATATCAATCTCGTGATAACGTGTTTTCACTGAGATATATCCATCTCGTGATAACGTGTTTTCACTGAGATATATCAATCTCGTGATAACGTGTATTCACTGAGATATATCAATCTCGTGATAACGTGTTTTCACTGAGATATATCAATCTCGTGATAACGTGTATTCACTGAGATATATCAATCTCGTGATAACGGGTTTTCACTGAGATATATCAATCACGTGATAACGTGTTTTCAACGAAATTCACAATGATTAAGGATACTGAGAGCGATACGGATTCGAAATTTAGACCTTTATGATGTCCTCATTGGAAATCGTTGACCGCTTCTCTCTTGTAGAAAACAGACTATGTGTTTTCATTGTTTTATCTAGTACTAAGGCTGTAATACGAATTTAGATTATGAACACGGACATTCTTTGATGAACGACGTTAAAACACTGAACGGTGGTCTATACACTTGTATTTATCAGTATATAGAAAGACGAAATTGTGCGCTTTTTTCGTCCGGCATAATCATGGCCACCCGCATTTTTTGTTGCTTACGGGGTAGGTGAAAATCAAGATCAATCCAAGTCAATTAAGTCAATCGATCCAACTATCCCCGTACGAAGGTTTTAACGAAACCACAAGAAATAAAAAAGACATCAATTCCACCTAAAAACTTTTATATGCCATCACACCAACACAATAGTCACAATGGTCTGGAATGCTCACCAGCCTATGCCAAAAATTCAAAATGGAATATAGTTCTTGATTAGGTGGCATTTGTCCAGTTTGATGTAATTCAATGTTGTGAAGTCATCATCAGCGCTGAGTGCAAATTCTGCTAAAGGTTAATATATGTAGAAATTTTCCACAGTCTGGTTAATTATTTGTTTTCATATAGATAGTTGTTTGCATGTATAGATAAATTCAATCATAGGCACGTACAAAATATAGGTTGTAAAAAAAACGCTGAAAAGTCTTGCAATGGACTTCGCCTGGGCAAATTATCAGGCAGTACTACTTGCTATTGTACTGATTTGATGCCAAAACTCCCCTGCTATTTTGTCTGTATCATTGGGAACTGTTGATTGCGTTATCTTTATTTATACATTTAAGGATTCTGATTTGGACAGCTTCCTCTGAGATATGTCAGTTATGGACACGGTAACTAATTGATGAACAATAACTGGCTGACGTATGTCAAACCTCAAACCTCAGCCTCGAAGGTAATCAAACTACTTTTCATATCGCGACGATGAACCCGTATATAACATAGTTATACTCTTTGCAGAAATAAGATAGAAACGCTCACAACAATTCCACATATGCAATGCAGTCGCAGCAGTGATTATCAGAGACAAATACAGTCCAGTATAGCAGGAATATGGGTACATTACTGAGTTTTTTTGCTAACAAGCGTAAATAACAAGAAATGTTCTGAAATTTGATTATCTAAGAAATATAGTCAGTCAGAATAAACTGCTGATAAACAATCTGAAACTGACAAAGATAATAAATAGTAATAGTAATGGGGATTTTTGGTATGAAGGTCCCACAATGGGTTTGGACGGATTTCATATCTACACACCATGTACATATAGAAAATACGGATGTTTCCCCTGGCATCCTACGCTGATAAACAGATTGTATCACTGACGTCCCTACTCTCCTTGTTTCCCCCGCTGATTCACATCGCCAAGCTCGCGCCTATTGGCCGTAAGGGGGCGCTTTATCTGGTTACCCAATCGCCGGGCCGTAATAGCTCGGAGATAACCAGATTCCTCATACTAACCACGATTGGCTAACTACCTCACGTGATCGAAATTACGTCATGCCTTCATGATAGTGAAATCCTCCATGCAATTATTCCGACCGCGACAGGCCCTCTTACCGCATCTCTCAAAGGAACTTTCCCCCGCATTTATTACAGTCGAAATTCAATTCAAAATCTGAAACAATTGAACGGTGTACCTGAGATACAACACATATCACGAATCGTTAGATTCTTGGTGTGTGCTTTAGAATAGGTTAACCAGAGGACTATTCTGTGAAGTCATGTGACGCAGTCAGTATGTCGGCACCTCTTCCCACTTCCCTTATATGTGTTGTAATTGTTACGTTACCATTCTAGGCAGCTTGATTTCCTTATATACTCATGACGATAAAGCGTGGTCTTATCAGTGGGATATGAACAACATTTACATGGATTTATTTGTTAATTATTTCAAGGTATCAGTGAACAAATGTTTTCAATCAGTTGACGAACCTTACTAAACAATGGAGGAAGTTATCCAAAAATCTGTTCACTTTTAACTCAGTAATTAACGTAATTAGAGCTGTTTTGCCGCCCGTTTATTGTTAGTTTTGCCGTTAACGACATATGAACGTTTGAAAAGGGCGACAACTCATATTGCTAAGACTCTTCCGTAAGAGTGATATTCATTGGTCATTGGTGGTCGGCCTGTGCAGAACGCCCCCTTACGACCAAGAGGCGCGAAATATCCGATGTGAATCAGCGGGGGGAACAAGGAGAGTAGGGACGCCAGTGATACAAGCTGAATAGTATGAGCGTACTGGCATCCTTGAGCATTTTGATAAAACACCTTCTTACTTTGGCAACCACAGGACAAAGTAGCTGGTATCTTAGGCAGGTGAATAATTTCATCAATACATGGACAATTTCTTTAAAAACTTCCAACACTATGGCCGCTCTGGTGACGTTACTAACCAGCAAAATGCATTTCTTAGCTGAATTTTTGGACAGGTTATTACTATTTTATTTTATTTATGCGCATGACTCGTGCAATAAATTGGGAAATAATTCTTTGATATGAAATAAAATAATTTGTTGAAAATTTACGCTGAAAGGACAAAATGTAGAAGAAAAAATGGACAAAATACCATTTTTGTCACGACCACATGATGACCGTATTGAAACATTAGACATGATGCTCCGCTCTGAGAATTTTCCGATTAGATTCAAAATGACCACAACGTCTAAAACATGTAAGCTCTCAATATTTCTTAAGATCGCTCGAAGGGAAGATTCTCCAGCCTCAACCCATGCCAGATATTCCGGAATCACCAGTCCCCATGGTATTATATTGTTTCCTTTTATGAACCATGCCTTTAGACCCCTTGACAACATTGACAAAACGGATTGCTGCCAAGCCGATCATGGTATTAAACTGTACAATTGTAAGAGGTAATATCAGATGTTTGATTATAACCAAAACAAGTTGATTTGGACCTGCATTTCAAATAAAATTTACACAACTGACTACATATGTCTTAAGGAAATATATTATCAATGGAAATAAGGCCGTGCTAATGTTATTATATGAATTAGGTCTTTTGATTATGAACGCGGAAATTCTTGAATGGACGACGGCTGAATTGAAGGACTAGACGCTAGTATTGGCACTATGTCTGTCAGGGTACCTGGACCTACATAGACTGTAATTAGTTTCTACACTGTTATAAATTATGCCGTAAATTCCACAGTGGAATGTACTTTCAGAAAACTTGCCAGTACATTCAACTGTGAAATTACGTTACACCGTATTGACAATTACCGCTTTTTAACATGATCTGAATGGTAAGATGTTGCACCGTATCTTAATTATTACCGTTTGTTAACAGGCGTTCAACTGAAAATTAGGTTGAACTGTAATTTACTAAATTTACCATTGTTTACATCATTTAAACTGTATAATTGCGTGACACCGTTGTCTACAATTATCGGTTCATGGAAAAGTAGTCACTGCAAGGCCGTAATGGCCACTGCTCGTTCGCGTATTTGAGCCCTTCGTGTTTACAAATGCGGTCGCCACAAGTTTCCGTAAATAATCACGAAGGAATTACACGAATATACAATTTATCAGTGGGGCATAACTTCATGTCAGACAGAACCAAAACCAAACCGAAAAATTAAAGGTAGCCGCCGCGTCCCTCCCGTGCGTGTTCTGATAATGCTCTGAATGTTGTACGCTAGAACTCAGGTGTCGAATGTTGCCTGCAACTGGGCGTTTCTTGTGCAAAGATATCAACCTCCTTTCATAGAAAACAGGAATTGTATGTTATGTTTGTGCGTAATTTACCTGTTTCAGTGTATGTCAACTGAAATATCCCAGTTCAATTTACAGATTAAATATAATGTAAACTCCAACATATATTTACTTTGAAATCACGATAATTTATAACAGTGCAGAAAGAAAAGGACCAGAAAGTAAGTTTTACCCCGCTAAGTTCAAGGATAATCAAATTATTCAGATACTGCCAGATGGACGCCATTCGCTTTGATTATCTGCATGGTCCGCAGATGCCAAATCAATAAAATCCTATTGCGCGACCTCTAGCGGAATGTTCTCCATTTGCCTGTTGGACTAGTATCATTGTGAGGGGTGAAAGGGCAGGATGTTTTGATTCTTTACGTAATATTTCAGATTACAAAAAAAATATGATGGCGATGCCAGATTCGCAGCTTAATGCCAGGAAGTATGTCAATCAAATATGGCGGCCATTATGTGCTATATATTAGAGAACTGCCATTTATAATCGACCTATAGATCACAATTGTCCGTCGATTCTTTTGAATTTCAGCTTATTGGTGTGTACTGAAAGATACAGTACTCTGAATAAAACACCAATTTCTAATTTTGGAACAAAAGGGTGTCACTCGTTTCTCAAAACATTTTTAATGTCCATCTTCAAATTTCAAGTGAAACAATACGATCCATGTTGTTTCTGCTTGAAATCTGACGGATGCTATTCTTGCAAATTCTATTTTGTTGGGCTCTGATATGATCGTATTACAATAGTTGTGCAAGCTATTTATAAACTGAAATTCTACGTGGTCAATAAGAACAGTTCAGGTTAGCTAGGACAGTCATGTCTATTTATATACTTATTCAAACTGTCTAAACTTAGTCATGTATTTTTCATCGTTGATAGCTATTTTTTCATTAAAATTGGTCTGGTTACTTAACTCCAGGACGTCACTCAGGGATAGTATCCAAATTCCAACTGAGAAACTATGATGTATTCGGACAGATGGGATGTGCATGTACTTGAACACTTGTATCTATAAACGTAATAGTCTGTTTAGGTTTTGCATTTTTAGCATTTTAACTGTTTTTGTATTTCAACATTGCACTGTGATAGGATTTGGGGTAGGACATCGTGGGGACCTATTCAAATACTACTTGATAATAGTTACTCTTTTGCCTAACCCTAGCGTACAGTGTAGAGAAGATTCATGAATGAAAATTTATTGTCCCATGTATACATGAACATCAATAAATAAATTGTTGTGATTCAATGTCAATGGCTAAATTATACGCATAAACAATATATAGCTTCTTGCAAGTGAAGCGGTCGATGGATTTCAAGACATCCCTGATCATATCGTCCTTTTTTCGAGCCGCTTTCCGGATCACGTGTATATCGTATCTCGGACATTTTCCATTTGTATTGTCCTCGGTGCAAATCATAATGGAAAAATTTAAATTGTCGACCATAATGTAGAGGGGAGGCATATAAATCCTGTATTTTTGTATCTTTTGTCTTAGTCACTGTATTTTCATAATTCCAAATTGCATATATGCTAAATTGAGCTAATTCATATTGTAAGTTAATTTAGGCTCGCAAAGAAACTTTGTGCAGTATTATCGAGTAATGTGGGCTTTTGGGGTCATCTGAAACTCTGTTTATCACGTTTTTGGTCTCCTTTCAGGTCGCTTTAACCCATCTCAAAGTATACACTTGACGAAGTGAATTGTTTCACGTCAGTGGGACGTTTTGAACCCAATTTGAGATTATTGGCATTATCCTGAGCGCACAGTATAATGGTAAATTTAACATGGAGATCAAATAGGATCCTCGTATGCTAGCACTTTTAATGGTAACTCTTATGGACAAGCTACAAGTTTGCGGTAAGGTCGGTGAGGTTGCCGCAATCAATTGTGTGTGTCATAATTCTCGGAACGAGTGTTCCGGTAGCGGCAGTCTTGTTCGATTGATTCTAGAGTCTACCACTACTGGCACACAGTGTGAGATGAATGTGCCAAAAGTTTAATAATGTGCCATAACTGGCGCACAACTGTCAACGGCACACAGTATGCCGCTAATGGCACACGGTGTGCGGAGAGCATGGCGGAAATCGACTGTTATTCGCTACCGCCATACAGATCGCCGCTACCAGCACACAGTGTGCCGCTATCAGCACAGTGGAATCCCGGTTTCATTATAATGCTAGTTGTTTTCAATTAATATATCTATTCTACCCTACTCCAATATACACTGATGATGTGTACATGTATATTCGCCGAACGGTGGAAATTCTGAACGGCTTCATTCAAAAGTCTGAGAAAGTACAGTGTGCCATGCATATATGCTATATGAATTTTGTGTTGAATTTTATTTTGTACCATGTGAACGCTGAGCCATAATGGATATGTTCTAACAGTACAAAATGTATAGTTCCATATGAATCGGTATAACTTACATTTGCAGAGGATTTAAAAGACGGTGAAATTTGGCCCTTTTGTAAATATCATGAAAACGATCAGCCTTGCGAATTGGTTTGGTTGAGAATACATAGCATTGTATTAATATGCATTCTGGCTGCATCATCTTAAATGATTTGGGATTAACGAAAATTACTTAAGTCTCCCAAGATGAAGTATATAGGGGGAATATTCGTCATAATGTCGAAATGTAGAATTACAAACGTCTGGTCCGTCAGTCATAATTCAGCAGTCACCAATTGAAGAATATCCGCGTCCATAATCCAAAGACCTTTTCTATGTCTCAAATAACAGCATTAGCACCAAATTCAGCAACACAATAATAGTAGACATACACATAGCTACTCTCTTGCAGGAAAATAGCCTATCAACAGTTTTCAATGATGCCGGCGAGACATCATGGTGTTCCAAAATGATCAAATCCTTACCGTGGCTGAGTATTCTTAATCCATATGATATTCGTTGGAAAGTCATCTGGAGAATAATGTATGTTACGCTTTGATTCTGACTGTTCATATGAGTACCATGAGGATCTTCAAATACCTGGGTTCATACTGCCCTTAGCCTCGGGTTAAGCGAAATTAGAAACAAGTTACTAAACGTAAGACATACGGTAGACATACATACAAACGGTTCTAAAATATATTGCTGATACATGAAAAATAGAGACGACGTATTCAAAACAGATTAACGACAGCCAAGAACCGGTCATTATTGGTATGAGAACCATGACACCCAAAGTTTCCCATCCAAGATTAATGCCAACAAGTGAAAGATTGTTATAAGGGATTTATATACCAGTCAATTCTTTGAACAGAGCAAACACTAATATGTACGTGTCTGTGACATTTTAATGTACTGAATATTTAATTGGGCGCAGCGAGTCATATATTTGCGCAGCGCAATGAATTGGGGGTCTTTACTATTCTGTGCGTGCTGCAGGCAAGCGATTCATTGTATTATATCATTCTGGAGGTGGAATTTTTGTTATCCTTTCTCTATAAGTATAGAATTCAATTACAGCAGTTGTAATACAGCTTTGTAAACAACCGTGCATTATTGAATCAAATTCACTGAAGAATCCACAGAGCACGTTAGATTATGAACACGGACATTCTTTGATGAACGACGTTAAAACACTGAACGGTGGGCTATACACTTGTATTTATCAGTATATAGAAAGACGAAATTGTGCGCTTTTTTCGTCCGAGGGGTAGGTGAAAATCAAGATCAATCCAAGTCAATTAAGTCAATCGATCCAACTATCCCCGTACGAAGGTTTTAACGAAACCACAAGAAATAAAAAAAATATCAATTCCACCTAAAAACTTTTATATGCCATCACACCAACACAATAGTCACAATGGTCTGGAATGCTCACCAGCCTATGCCAAAAATTCAAAATGGAATATAGTTCTTGATTAGGTGGCATTTGTCCAGTTTGAGGTAATTCAATGTTGTGAAGTCATCATCAGCGCCGAGTGCAAATTCTGCTAAAGGTTAATATATGTAGAAATTTTCCACAGTCTGGTTAATTATTTGTTTTCATATAGATAGTTGTTTGCATGTATAGATAAATTCAATCATAGGCACGTACAAAATATAGGTTGTAAAAAAAACGCTGAAAAGTCTTGCAATGGACTTCGCCTGGGCAAATTATCAGGCAGTACTACTTGCTATTGTACTGATTTGATGCCAAAACTCCCCTGCTATTTTGTCTGTATCATTGGGAACTGTTGATTGCGTTATCTTTATTTATACATTTAAGGATTCTGATTTGGACAGCTTCCTCTGAGATATGTCAGTTATGGACACGGTAACTAATTGATGAACAATAACTGGCTGACGTATGTCAAACCTCAAACCTCAGCCTCGAAGGTAATCAAACTACTTTTCATATCGCGACGATGAACCCGTATATAACATAGTTATACTCTTTGCAGAAATAAGATAGAAACGCTCACAACAATTCCACATATGCAATGCAGTCGCAGCAGTGATTATCAGAGACAAATACAGTCCAGTATAGCAGGAATATGGGTACATTACTGAGTTTTTTTGCTAACAAGCGTAAATAACAAGAAATGTTCTGAAATTTGATTATCTAAGAAATATAGTCAGTCAGAATAAACTGCTGATAAACAATCTGAAACTGACAAAGATAATAAATAGTAATAGTAATGGGGATTTTTGGTATGAAGGTCCCACAATGGGTTTGGACGGATTTCATATCTACACACCATGTACATATAGAAAATACGGATGTTTCCCCTGGCATCCTACGCTGATAAACAGATTGTATCACTGACGTCCCTACTCTCCTTGTTTCCCCCGCTGATTCACATCGCCAAGCTCGCGCCTATTGGCCGTAAGGGGGCGCTTTATCTGGTTACCCAATCGCCGGGCCGTAATAGCTCGGAGATAACCAGATTCCTCATACTAACCACGATTGGCTAACTACCTCACGTGATCGAAATTACGTCATGCCTTCATGATAGTGAAATCCTCCATGCAATTATTCCGACCGCGACAGGCCCTCTTACCGCATCTCTCAAAGGAACTTTCCCCCGCATTTATTACAGTCGAAATTCAATTCAAAATCTGAAACAATTGAACGGTGTTGTTACGTTACCATTCTAGGCAGCTTGATTTCCTTATATACTCATGACGATAAAGCGTGGTCTTATCAGTGGGATATGAACAACATTTACATGGATTTATTTGTTAATTATTTCAAGGTATCAGTGAACAAATGTTTTCAATCAGTTGACGAACCTTACTAAACAATGGAGGAAGTTATCCAAAAATCTGTTCACTTTTAACTCAGTAATTAACGTAATTAGAGCTGTTTTGCCGCCCGTTTATTGTTAGTTTTGCCGTTAACGACATATGAACGTTTGAAAAGGGAGACAACTCATATTGCTAACACTCTTCCGTAAGAGTGATATTCATTGGTCATTGGTGGTCGGCCTGTGCAGAACGCCCCCTTACGACCAAGAGGCGCGAAATATCCGATGTGAATCAGCGGGGGGAACAAGGAGAGTAGGGACGCCAGTGATACAAGCTGAATAGTATGAGCGTACTGGCATCCTTGAGCATTTTGATAAAACACCTTCTTACTTTGGCAACCACAGGACAAAGTAGCTGGTATCTTAGGCAGGTGAATAATTTCATCAATACATGGACAATTTCTTTAAAAACTTCCAACACTATGGCCGCTCTGGTGACGTTACTAACCAGCAAAATGCATTTCTTAGCTGAATTTTTGGACAGGTTATTACTATTTTATTTTATTTATGCGCATGACTCGTGCAATAAATTGGGAAATAATTCTTTGATATGAAATAAAATAATTTGTTGAAAATTTACGCTGAAAGGACAAAATGTAGAAGAAAAAATGGACAAAATACCATTTTTGTCACGACCACATGATGACCGTATTGAAACATTAGACATGATGCTCCGCTCTGAGAATTTTCCGATTAGATTCAAAATGACCACAACGTCTAAAACATGTAAGCTCTCAATATTTCTTAAGATCGCTCGAAGGGAAGATTCTCCAGCCTCAACCCATGCCAGATATTCCGGAATCACCAGTCCCCATGGTATTATATTGTTTCCTTTTATGAACCATGCCTTTAGACCCCTTGACAACATTGACAAAACGGATTGCTGCCAAGCCGATCATGGTATTAAACTGTACAATTGTAAGAGGTAATATCAGATGTTTGATTATAACCAAAACAAGTTGATTTGGACCTGCATTTCAAATAAAATTTACACAACTGACTACATATGTCTTAAGGAAATATATTATCAATGGAAATAAGGCCGTGCTAATGTTATTATATGAATTAGGTCTTTTGATTATGAACGCGGAAATTCTTGAATGGACGACGGCTGAATTGAAGGACTAGACGCTAGTATTGGCACTATGTCTGTCAGGGTACCTGGACCTACATAGACTGTAATTAGTTTCTACACTGTTATAAATTATGCCGTAAATTCCACAGTGGAATGTACTTTCAGAAAACTTGCCAGTACATTCAACTGTGAAATTACGTTACACCGTATTGACAATTACCGCTTTTTAACATGATCTGAATGGTAAGATGTTGCACCGTATCTTAATTATTACCGTTTGTTAACAGGCGTTCAACTGAAAATTAGGTTGGACTGTAATTTACTAAATTTAGCATTGTTTACATCATTTAAACTGTATAATTGCGTGACACCATTGTCTACAATTATCGGTTCATGGAAAAGTAGTCACTGCAAGGCCGTAATGGCCACTGCTCGTTCGCGTATTTGAGCCCTTCGTGTTTACAAATGCGGTCGCCACAAGTTTCCGTAAATAATCACGAAGGAATTACACGAATATACAATTTATCAGTGGGGCATAACTTCATGTCAGACAGAACCAAAACCAAACCGAAAAATTAAAGGTAGCCGCCGCGTCCCTCCCGTGCGTGTTCTGATAATGCTCTGAATGTTGTACGCTAGAACTCAGGTGTCGAATGTTGCCTGCAACTGGGCGTTTCTTGTGCAAAGATATCAACCTCCTTTCATAGAAAACAGGAATTGTACGTTATGTTTGTGCGTAATTTACCTGTTTCAGTGTATGTCAACTGAAATATCCCAGTTCAATTTACAGATTAAATATAATGTAAACTCCAACATATATTTACTTTGAAATCACGATAATTTATAACAGTGCAGAAAGAAAAGGACCAGAAAGTAAGTTTTACCCCGCTAAGTTCAAGGATAATCAAATTATTCAGATACTGCCAGATGGACGCCATTCGCTTTGATTATCTGCATGGTCCGCAGATGCCAAATCAATAAAATCCTATTGCGCGACCTCTAGCGGAATGTTCTCCATTTGCCTGTTGGACTAGTATCATTGTGAGGGGTGAAAGGGCAGGATGTTTTGATTCTTTACGTAATATTTCAGATTACAAAAAAAATATGATGGCGATGCCAGATTCGCAGCTTAATGCCAGGAAGTATGTCAATCAAATATGGCGGCCATTATGTGCTATATATTAGAGAACTGCCATTTATAATCGACCTATAGATCACAATTGTCCGTCGATTCTTTTGAATTTCAGCTTATTGGTGTGTACTGAAAGATACAGTACTCTGAATAAAACACCAATTTCTAATTTTGGAACAAAAGGGTGTCACTCGTTTCTCAAAACATTTTTAATGTCCATCTTCAAATTTCAAGTGAAACAATACGATCCATGTTGTTTCTGCTTGAAATCTGACGGATGCTATTCTTGCAAATTCTATTTTGTTGGGCTCTGATATGATCGTATTACAATAGTTGTGCAAGCTATTTATAAACTGAAATTCTACGTGGTCAATAGGAACAGTTCAGGTTAGCTAGGACAGTCATGTCTATTTATATACTTATTCAAACTGTCTAAACTTAGTCATGTATTTTTCATCGTTGATAGCTATTTTTTCATTAAAATTGGTCTGGTTACTCAACTCCAGGACGTCACTCAGGGATAGTATCCAAATTCCAACTGAGAAACTATGATGTATTCGGACAGATGGGATGTGCATGTACTTGAACACTTGTATCTATAAACGTAATAGTCTGTTTAGGTTTTGCATTTTTAGCATTTTAACTGTTTTTGTATTTCAACATTGCACTGTGATAGGATTTGGGGTAGGACATCGTGGGGACCTATTCAAATACTACTTGATAATAGTTACTCTTTTGCCTAACCCTAGCGTACAGTGTAGAGAAGATTCATGAATGAAAATTTATTGTCCCATGTATACATGAACATCAATACATAAATTGTTGTGATTCAATGTCAACGGCTAAATTATACGCATAAACAATATATAGCTTCTTGCAAGTGAAGCGGTCGATGGATTTCAAGACATCCCTGATCATATCGTCCTTTTTTCGAGCCGCTTTCCGGATCACGTGTATATCGTATCTCGGACATTTTCCATTTGTATTGTCCTCGGTGCAAATCATAATGGAAAAATTTAAATTGTGGACCATAATGTAGAGGGGGGGGGGGGGCATATAAATCCTGTATTTTTGTATCTTTTGTCTTAGTCACTGTATTTTCATAATTCCAAATTGCATATATGCTAAATTGAGCTAATTCATATTGTAAGTTAATTTAGGCTCGCAAAGAAACTTTGTGCAGTATTATCGATTAATGTGGGCTTTTGGGGTCATCTGAAACTCTGTTTATCACGTTTTTGGTCTCCTTTCAGGTCGCTTTAACCCATCTCAAAGTATACACTTGACGAAGTGAATTGTTTCACGTCAGTGGGACGTTTTGAACCCAATTTGAGATTATTGGCATTATCCTGAGCGCACAGTATAATGGTAAATTTAACATGGAGATCAAATAGGATCCTCGTATGCTAGCACTTTTAATGGTAACTCTTATGGACAAGCTACAAGTTTGCGGTAAGGTCGGTGAGGTTCCCGCAATCAATTGTGCGTGTCATAATTCTCGGAACGAGTGTTCCGGTAGCGGCAGTCTTGTTCGATTGATTCTAGAGTCTACCACTACTGGCACACAGTGTGAGATGAATGTGCCAAAAGTTTAATAATGTGCCATAACTGGCGCACAACTGTCAACGGCACACAGTATGCCGCTAATGGCACACGGTGTGCGGAGAGCATGGCGGAAATCGACTGTTATTCGCTACCGCCATACAGATCGCCGCTACCAGCACACAGTGTGCCGCTATCAGCACAGTGGAATCCCGGTTTCATTATAATGCTAGTTGTTTTCAATTAATATATCTATTCTACCCTACTCCAATATACACTGATGATGTGTACATGTATATTCGCCGAACGGTGGAAATTCTGAACTGCTTCATTCAAAAGTCTGAGAAAGTACAGTGTGCCATGCATATATGCTATATGAATTTTGTGCTGAATTTTATTGTGTACCCTGTGAACGCTGAGCCATAATGGATATGTTCTAACAGTACAAACTGTATAGTTCCATATGAATCGTTATAACTTACATTTGCAGAGGATTTAAAAGACGGTGAAATTTGGCCCTTTTGTAAATATCATGAAAACGATCAGCCTTGCGAATTGGTTTGGTTGAGAATACATAGCATTGTATTAATATGCATTCTGGCTGCATCATCTTAAATGATTTGGGATTAACGAAAATTACTTAAGTCTCCCAAGATGAAGTATATAGGGGGAATATTCGCCATAATGTCGAAATGTAGAATTACAAACGTCTGGTCCGTCAGTCATAATTCAGCAGTCACCAATTGAAGAATATCCGCGTCCATAATCCAAAGACCTTTTCTATGTCCCAAATAACAGCATTAGCACCAAATTCAGCAACACAATAATAGTAGACATACACATAGCTACTCTCTTGCAGGAAAATAGCCTATCAACAGTTTTCAATGATGCCGGCGAGACATCATGGTGTTCCAAAATGATCAAATCCTTACCGTGGCTGAGTATTCTTAATCCATATGATATTCGTTGGAAAGTCATCTAGAGAATAATGTATGTTACGCTTTGATTCTGACTGTTCATATGAGTACCATAAGGATCTTCAAATACCTGGGTTCATACTGCCCTTAGCCTCGGGTTAAGCGAAATTAGAAACAAGTTACTAAACGTAAGACATACGGTAGACATACATACAAACGGTTCTAAAATATATTGCTGATACATGAAAAATAGAGACGACGTATTCAAAACAGATTAACGACAGCCAAGAACCGGTCATTATTGGTATGAGAACCATGACACCCAAAGTTTCCCATCCAAGATTAATGCCAACAAGTGAAAGATTTTGTTATAAGGGATTTATATACCAGTCAATTCTTTGAACAGAGCAAACACTAATATGTACGTGTCTGTGACATTTTAATGTACTGAATATTTAATTGGGCGCAGCGAGTCATATATTTGCGCAGCGCAATGAATTGGGGGTCTTTACTATTCTGTGCGTGCTGCAGGCAAGCGATTCATTGTATTATATCATTCTGGAGGCGGAATTTTTGTTATCCTTTCTCTATAAGTATAGAATTCAATTACAGCAGTTGTAATACAGCTTTGTAAACAACCGTGCATTATTGAATCAAATTCACTGAAGAATCCACAGAGCGCACGTACAAACGATAACTTGTAAACCGGTCTTTGTGAACACTGAAACAAAACTCATCGTTTAAAATGAAGGAGTATGCTGATATTTATACTCGAGGAATTGTAAACATCCATAAGGAGGCAACACCAGGCATCTGCACGTCTCGTTTGCTGTTTTCTTCCACAGCGACAGATGATCGTAATCATGGAGCAAATACTGTGGATGTAATCGGTATTTTGGGACATTTAATCTATCTCACGGTTTAGTTTATTGCACGATACATCCCTCAATGATTAATTTCCAACTATCAATTGCAATCCCGTTTACAGCCATGCCAAATAGATCTGAGGAATTTGTGACGAACCGTGAGATGTACCACCGATGTAAAGAGGCGAAAGTTGGGATAACACACACACAAACCCATCAGAACCGATAATTAGCACAACATTCCTATCAGGAATGTAATAATTCAAATAAACGCAAGCTAGTTTCTTGTAGAAGAGAAGCATACAAAACCATGATGCCCAAAGGGTTATCTACAATTACAAGCGTCCAGTCCGTCAATCATTATTCAGCCTTCGCCATTTCTGTGTATACAACAGATCTAATTTATGTAACAGCATTACATCAAATTAAAAAATAAATCATAGTATACATAAAAATAGGCTAGTTTCCTAGAAGCTTTGCTTTAGGTTTCAGACCGAAACACCAGAGTGGGTATCTGTCAGTAAGAGAACCGTGGTTCTCAACAAGATACCCCACGAATTCGTCACGATTTCCCAGTTCCTCCACATGATTTCCCGGATCAACCCACAACGTAAATGTGGTATCTTCGGCGCATGCGTGTGGTTGACATTCCTTTCGCCTGTCTCTTGTTTGGTGTAGAGCATGATCGTCTTTGATCAGTAAAAACCACACCAATCTTTACTTTCGTCATGCCATCGATGTCATATTCCATACCAGTTACATTTATCGTCACACATAGAATGGTTTTGCAATGCTTTTGTTACAAATGTGACAAGGTATCTGTGACACGGTATCTGTGGCATGGTATCTGTGACACGGTATCTGCGACACGGTATCTGTGACACGGTATCTGTGTCTGTGACACGGTATCTGTGACACGGTATCTGTGTCTGTGACACGGTATCTGTCAAGTTCTTAGATCAGTATACCCGAGGAAGTACAAGGATGAATCCCCGATGTGGAGGTCAACAATGGTTTGCTGTATATTTTGCTTAAATTCTTGTGGAAATTTCTAATTTTCTAGGGATAATATTTGGCAAATTGATCGAAAGTCAGACTATTAGAATTCCTACCAAGAGTGAGAACAGGAGCGGACAGTAGCAAACCATCTTTGTTCTTGCTCACAGTCATAATTTATTCATAAGACCGATAGAAATGGGGAATTCAGTCAGAGATTCTCACCACGAGAACCCTTGGCATCGAGCGGATTCCCCAGATGTACCCCTTGGGAATCCCGCTGATTCACCTGGAGTCTTGCACGAGATGCCGTTGCTGAATTACCCTTCAACCATCTCTACGATTTCCTTATTTCTCTCAATCCATTCAACAGTTTTCAATGATACCAGGAAGATAACATTTGGAGCGATAAACGCCTAAAAAACAACCGTATGAATCTAGAGGAAAGCATTCGCCGACACCTAACATTCAGACCCGAGAAGGTTGCCCGGATGTCATTTGCACTTGCAATTTCGTCTTTCTTATTTTGAGTATTTCTGAGGTTTAAAACTGGTATTATTCCAGATTTTTTTGTGTAGTATTTTTAGTGAACGTTTTTGGCATCTATGCATGATTCGTCAGAGTTTCGCTGTTCGTGGAGGCTGTTTTTTTTTGTCTTGGTCAGCCCGGCTGGGTTGATCTAGATAACTAGTTTCCTGGTATAGATAGAGGGCGCTGTATTGAATATAAAATTTTCCTGGTGTAGATAGAGGGCGCTGTATTGAATATAAGATTGTCATACGGGATTTTGGGGTCTTCGAAAGCGCTGTGTTAATATATAGCGCGGGTTATTTGTAAAAGTGTTCACAACTGCTATTATTGTTTTGTTTGTTTGTTCGAATCAATTTTTCCTGGAGCTCTCTGGGTCAGAGTTTTGCTTTTTTTGTCTTGGTGAGCCCGGCTCGTTTGACCTTTACGTATATCACCATTTTCGTTGTGTGTATAGATGGCGCTGTATTGACTATAACATTGTCATACGGGGCTTTCGGGTCTTCGAAGACACTGTGTTAATATATAGTGCGCGCTATTTGTAAAACTGGTTACAAGTGTTATTATTTGTTTGTTTGGTTGTCAAATATTTTCTGGAGCTCCCTGGGTGGGAGTTTTGTTGTGCGGCTCTCTAAGTGGGATAGATAATTATTTTTTTAGTGCTATGGCAAACGAATCAATCTTTCCTGGAGCTCTCTGGGTCAGAGTTTCGCTTTGTTTTTTTGTCTTGGTCAGCCCGGCTGGCTTGACCTTTACGTAGATCACCATTTTCCTTGTGTGTATATATGGCGCTGTTTTGATTATAACATTTTCATACGGGGCTTTCGGGTCTTTGAAGGCACTGTGTGAATATATAGCGCGCGCTATTTGTAAAACTGATTACAACTGTTAATATTTGTTTGTTTGGTTGTTCGAATTAATCTTTTCTGGAGCTCCCTGGGTGGGAGTTTTGTTATGCGACTTCCTAGGTGAGAGTCTTTTATTATTTTGTAGTGCTATGGCAAACAAACTGTTGGAGAGGCCACTGAGCCTTAGACTTTTGGTGCTAAATGCCGCTAAGCCGATAGATATTTGGCGTGTTTTAAGAGAGTCTGTCGAATCAGGGCCGAAAGTCCTTGATGGATTAGCACAGGTGACGCAGGATCTCTGGATTGTGACACTATCAAATAAACAGGCCAGAGACGTTCTTCTCTGAAACGGTATCTTGGATTTTCAAGATCCGTGTGGTCGCTTTGATGAGATTGCACCCACGAAAGTACTTGTCAAAATAAAATGCCCTGTGGAGATACCACACACTGACTTCAGACATATTTTTTTAGAAATATGGTAAACTTCAAGACATTTCTCATGAGTACTATACTTTTGACATAGATTTCAAAACTGAGAGTAGGAAGGTCACGGCTCTATGGCATCAAAAGCACTCTTCCCTCTACAGTTAGGTTTGAAAAATTCAGACTTCCTGTTTGGTGTAGCGCGGGTTAGTTGTAAAACTGTTTATAATTGTTATTAGTTTTTTGTTTGTTCGAATTAAACTTTCCTGGAGCTCCCTGGGTGGGAGTTTTGCTTTGTTTTTTTTTGTTTTTTTTTTGTCTTGGTCCGCCCGGCTGGTTTGACCTTGACGTGGATCACCAGTTGTCTTGTGTGGATAGATGGCGTTGTATTGATTATAACTTTGTCATACGGGAATTTTGGCTCCCTACCGCAATAGGTAACGAAATAAATGGCCGAAATGGCTCTCTCCTCCTGCTGGTATAGACCCAACAAATCTCCCCGGCTTGGTATGGTTACTACACTCTTATCCATTTTGTCCAGTCATATTTCCGAATAATCAGTGTCTGACTCCTATTCCTCAGTTCTCAATTCTTGAATAAGTTCTTCTCTGTCTGAATCTCTGTTTTATTGCTTCCCCATAGCACGCGGTATGTGCAATCCGCCGTTTTCACTTTAATTATTGAACAAAGGATTTGACTGTTATACTTTCTTGGAATAATGAGACAATCTGGTGCATGTTTACCAAATTTACACCAGTTCTTATTGGCTAACAGTCTGCCCTATGCTGTAGATATACGGTTTTCTCAAATTCTGTGATAAATATCGTACAATGACATCAAAATACGATCGTAGCCTGCAAGATTTCAGGCGCAACCTTATGTAACTTGTATCTAATTCCGCTTAGATCGGGGTAGGGGGTCTTTTGAATATCGTCTGTTTTATATATCCATGGAATTCAAACGAACAGATACAGTCAAAGTGTGTGACTGATAAATATATTCCTTATGGACGATGGCTGAATATTGAACCCCGAATCTGACGCCTGCTATTTATATTCTGATTGATATGTAAAATTATAGTAAAACCTGCTCGATGAGTTCCCGCATATGCAATATTTTTGTTGTTGATATTCTGCCCAGATAAGTACTAAGTAAACATATATGTGTGGATAAAGTAACATGTTAGCATAATTCTTGAGAGGTTTAAATTCTTTTATATATTTTTTTTTTACATTATAGCGTAATTAAAATTTGTCGTCGTTCTTGGAACAGTGCACGACACCTAACGAGCCGAAGGGCTATTTTCTCCAAGTAGAACGTGGTAGACAATTTTGCACGCATGTATGTAGCATGATGTTTAGCAAATTTATCTGTAAATAAATATCAGTGATGTGTCGAACATTAATTTTGGTTTAGATGAACTAGGAATATTTTAGGTCAAATCATATTGGCAGAGAAACTAAACAAGGAAAACATTTATTCCAATATTACACAGTCGTGTTTATGGATGTTAGACATCCCAGTAATTCTATACTTTTCAGATATCTTTTTGTATGACGAAGGACTATGATGAAGGCAGCGAATTCACTTTTATTGCGGAATATTTGTGAACTTAGATGATAACGGTTGTACTAGTAAATGCATTTACCACAAAATAATGCGCAGAATCGATGGGAAGTAGTCGGAATCAAGTTCTTAATCATAATGTTGTCATGGTTATTGTGTACATGGGAACAACTTTATCAGTATTCAAAATGATT
The DNA here is from genome assembly GCA_036873755.1 of Hanleya hanleyi. Classification (NCBI taxonomy): domain Eukaryota; kingdom Metazoa; phylum Mollusca; class Polyplacophora; order Lepidopleurida; family Hanleyidae; genus Hanleya; species Hanleya hanleyi. The sequence goes on from JAVTVY010012468.1 coordinate 44,632, forward strand.
TTTGTGCATCCCTGCAAGCTGATATCACTATGGTCATCAGTATTAGAATTGTCGGTGTCAGATAAAGTCCTCTATGAATGGTAGTCCGGTGGTGATCTATTATCCCAAAACTTGCTTATGTGCTAATGCCAAAACTTGCTTTCATAACATTCCCGAATACGGAATAGTAGTCTCTCTTAGGGTGAGCGAGTGAATAGGGTTTAACGTCGCTTTAAACATTTTTCCAGTTATATCACGACGGGGACGGGAAGTTATGGGAAGGAGCGGTATACCTACTTGTAACAGAGCAGATCTAATGCTGCCATTTTATAGTGCGTGCTGTCCCACTGAAATATCATGCCATAGGCAGACATTGCATCTCACTCAGTCACATGTATACTGACAATGAGCGAGCCAGTCTTTGTTCTATCCCCTTAATGCTGAGCGTAACCGAGGAAGCAACAAGTTCCATTTTTCAAGTCTTTGGTATGACCTGGCCAGGGATTGAACCCTGCACCTACAGCTCACTAGGCCGACGCTCTAACCATTAGGCCGCCGCAGTCCGGTCGTCTCTCCTTGGGAAAACTCTGAGAGTTGATCCTTATTTCCTATGATTTCATATCGGTTTTATAGGCGAAACAGAGATTTGATAGCGGAAATCGGATTTTGTAGTTAAATCTACTCCAACGGGGAAAACAAGAAATAACAAGAGACAACATTTCAAGTTAAAAAGCATGATATACCATAATATAGGCAACACAATGGTTACAACTGTCTGGGACAGGATTATAATCAAGTACCAATACCAACAAAATAATGCATGCACGTTAAAACATTACCGTTGAGTACTTGATGAAGCTGTTTAGATTCAAGTAATTCAGTACTAGAAAATCATGTCGTTTAATACAAATTTCATTATGAATATATATTCACTCACAGTTTCAAATATAGAGACTTGATACCATCATATATCATAATAAAGACTGCACAATGATTACTACTGTCTGGAACAGACTAATCGTATACCACAATAAATTGAAACGATATGCAAGAGGTGGGGAAAATTGGTGACTAAAAAGCAACCATAAGACTCTACAGGAAAGTTTTTGTCGACACCTAACATTCAGACTCGAATCGACCCCTAACAGTCAGACTCGAGAATTCGGTGGAATCTCGGGTGTAGGCTTAGTATCCCAGCCTCGCTTTTATTGCGCTTGTTCATGTGGAGACAATGAAGTGCCCACACGGCCCCTATCACCGGCTTAAGCGGAATAAGACACGCTAGCTCGGGAACTGTGATGACAGATCAGCTCAAACAACTCATCTGATGTTAATGGATGAGCATCGTGGACGTTTGATTGAGTAAACGCCTCAACATGGGGTAAAACTGGAAAATGCAAGAATACCCAGGAAAACTAATCTGTAATACCCGACGTCATACGGCTTTAATTTCTCACCAAAACAATAAACCTAATATATTTGTCATGTCATTTGAGGCATGTACAGAGGGCAAGCCTAACAGTCCACCAGCAGAATCCTACCATATACAGGTAATAAATTGACCGCAAATAATTGAAGCCGCACCATGGCAGAATATGGGTTTGGCGTAACTGTAAGAGCAGTAGTAATTCTAAGTAGTACCGAAGCACAGGCGTGATCTCATGACGTCTAATATTCCCATGTTTGAGCGAATTAGAGGCCAGGCAAACATACATCATACAAGGGTGATACAGAATATCAAGGCTGCATATGGAGGATGATGTAAAACCACTAAAATCAAATATTAACAGACACTTGCCTGGGATTGTTTGACTGAGATGTGCATGGTGGAAGCTATCCGCCGTTGTGCAGTATTGTTTTGAATGCTTAGATATATTTATCGCTGGCACATTTGCCCGACGTCCAAGGTATGTAATATGTGATAACCGAATAACAAGTGTCTGGTCCGTTATTCATTATTCAGCCGTCGTCCACTAAAGTATCTCCGCGCCCATTACCCAAAGACCTATTTCATATTTCACATAACAGCCTTAGCACGAAATTAAAGAAAACAAAACAGTCATAGTATACATAAACATAGGTAAGTTTCCTGCAAGAGAGAAGCTGTCAAGAGTTTTTAATGATGAGGGCAAGATATAATGATGTTTCAGAAATATCAAATCCGTATCGCTGATCAGTATTTTTAATCCATGATGTTCGTTGTAAATTACAAGCATCTAGTCCATCATTCATAATTCAGCCGTCGTCCATTAGAGAATATCCGCGTCCATAATCCAAAGACCTATTCCATATAACAGTATTAGCACCAAATTCAAAAAGGCAATCATAGTATACATAAACATAGGCTTGTTTCCTGCAAGAGAGAAGTGGTCAACAGTTTTCAATGATGCCGGCAGGACATCAAGATGTTCCAAAAATATCAAATCCGTATCGCTGATCAGTATTCTTAATCCATAATATTCGTTGTAAAATCGTCATCTAAAGAATGGTGTATCTCAGTCACGCTTTGATTGTGGATGTTCATATGAGCACCACGAGGATCTTGAAGTACATGGGTTCATACGGCCACTAGCCCCGGGTTAAACGGAATTAGACATAAGATACGAAACGCCATACAGCTTGCACACTGCGCTCGTATATTGCTATCAGCACGCGATGTGTATCGCCAAATTTGATAAACTTGTTGATCAATTTCTGCAATAACGTTTCGTGATGTTGATTAAAATCGCCACATTTAACACGGGATCTAGCAAATGCTACTAAACAAGATACGTATACGCTATATGCAGGCCCCACTGGGATATTCATTTCCAGAAAAGGATAGTTTACGATGTCAAAATTGTAATCATCTCTTCTGTCGTAAAGTTGACGAAAGAGAAAGTCCGCTTCATTTTTATAGAGATATACATGTAGGTCTAAATATGATGTACCGTTAGTGCCAACTTTGAAAGCGCCTGCTTATAACCTTGCTGAGTCCCCCCCCTCCCCTCCCAACATCCCCACGCCGATTCCAATCTTTCCATCGTACGACTGATCTTTGGTATGGCATGATGTGAAGACATGTGTATTTACCAGGTTTACTCCGTATATTTCACAGACGCCCTCGATGTTCATCAAATGAGTTTAATTTGTTTGAGCTGATCCGTCATCACAGCTCCCCAGCTAGCGTATGTAATGCTGCTTAAGCCGGTGCTAGGGGCCGCATGGATACCTCAGTCTCCACATGAACACCTGCAATTAAAGCGCGGCTTAGATACCGAGGCTACGTTCGAAAATCCGCTGTATTCTCGTGTCTGATTGTGAGGTGCCGGGGGAAGCTTCATATGGTTGTTTTTTTAGTTGCCAGGAGTCGTCAGTTTTCCCAACTCTTGAATATCGCTCCAATTCTGTTACCCGTTTTCCCTCGCCTTTTGTTACACACCGTACAACTCAAACCCCGTAAATCCTGTCTCCCCCTTAATGGCATGCTTGAATGATCTAGTTTATTGTTTTGGATTTAAATATACATGTATAAGCGACTTGCAACAGTCTCTCTATATATATATTTCTGCAAATCCCCTATGCAACATATACCAGTTACCGTGTGTATTGCAATGTTTAGTGTGTTTGTGTTCTTTTACATATCGGAAAATTCCTGCCCTACACACACGAGATGGTAGGTGTGTTCTATTGTATGCCAAGCATATAACCTGCAACATGGCACCCTTCACTTATTTTTTTCCATAAAAAAAAAACTTAAAGAAAAAGGAACGGCAGTGTGAAGCGATCCAGACAATTATAGCTATGCCACGAGCAACCCATCCACCGGTGACAACATCGAAGGCGGCATCATAGATGTCGCAGTAGTTCGCATCATCGGGATTGGGTGACCAGTGATCCTTCGTACTGTAGATCCAATAACTTCCTGAAGAAAAAAGATATACCACACAAAGTTTATTTTATGGATAACAACTAGCATATTGAAATAGGCATATATAACACAAGGATAGTTTATGGATAAGCCTATAATCAAACACATCAGTTCCCTCTGGCTACCTGGTAATGTAGTTCAACAAGCTGAACCCTGCTGACATTTAATTTTGTGATATTGACAATGCAGGGTTCAGCCGTTGAACCGAAATTTCCTATCGCAAAATTTTCGGCCTTCCGACCTAGGTAACAGCGGGTGGATTTGGGCTCACAAAAATCGATAATACCTACCGCTTTGCACTCGCTTGTATAGAATACATATTTGCCTACATCCCTGGCCATTTATTTTCTCCATCCAGCTTCTTTAATTTCCATAAACGGCAAAAGAAAAAAAAATCATCGTGGCTGATCTTCCAAAAACGAAATCAGCCACCATTTTGAAAATATCACTATGGTGACACGAGACTGATCGTACCTCGATTGTAATTTCGGGACTGTAGACGGGAAGGTCGGAAACGGCTCATTCATAAGGCTGTCAAATTATCTGCTTTTAAATGTAAAATTGTAACTATAGGTATCAAGCATAATAGAAGGGACATATTAGAAAAGGTGATTCACTGGATTTTTCATCTCCCTGAGCGACTGGATCGACTGAGCGGATTCAGTTTTTCCGACTCGTGTAATCCTGAATTTAGCATAACATCACGCGAGATAATCACGGTCACGTGATAGGCGTTCTAAAATGGTGGCGGACTTCGTTTTTGGAAGATCAGCCGCGATGATTTTTTTTCTTTTGCCGTTTATGGAAATTAAAGAAGCTGGACGGAGAAAATAAATGGCCAGGGATGTAGGCAAATATGTATTCTATCCAAGCGAGTGCAAAGCGGTAGGTATTATCCATTTTTGTGAGCCCAAATCCACCCGCTGTTACCTAGGTCGGGAGGCCGAAAATTTTGCGATAGGAAATTTCGGTTCAACGGCTGAACCCTGCATTGTCAATATCACAAAATTAAATGTCAGCAGGGTTCAGCTTGTTGAACTACCTGGTAATGGTGCGACCGAAGTTACACACATTGAACTTGTCAACAAATGCGCACAACGATAATGTTACGGTAGCATCACGACACCGTTGGAGAAACACTGAAATATAATAGTATCTGTTGTGAAAACGCAATCTGTACATTTCTGATAGGAGACTTCATAGACAGATTATTTTCTTGCGTAAATAACTCAAGCATCCTCCTAAGATAAACTTATTTTAAAGCAGACAGAACATTAAACGACCGACAGCACTATTTTGTCATTCCCCCGGGGAGGGGGAGGACTACCAAACTTTGTAAAGTGTACACTAACGCAAATTAGTTGCTTGTTTACAATAAAATCAAAACATTATCTACACAGGTGTGATATTCATGTAAGACACCTCACCTGGGCGATTTGGGATGTACCGCTGTCGGAAGGGGGGGGGGGGAGTGCGCCCCTGTATATTTTCACTATCCCTGAGTCTAGTTTGATGATACTTACCACGCTATATCTTTGGTTCGTTCACTACTGAAAACGCAAAAAAAAATCCATGACCACCACCATGATGGCGTCACAGCGATTTGGGATGTACCGTTGTCGGAAGGGGGGAGGGGGGAGTGCGCCCCTGTATATTTTCACTATCCCTGAGTCTAGAGTGATGATACTTACCACGCTATATCTTTGGTTCGTTCACTACTGAAAATGCAAAAAAATCCATGACCACCACCATGATGGCGTCACAGTGACGTCATTTTCAAAGAAGGCATTTATTGGACGATTTTTTATTTATGTTTTTTCTTCGCAAAAACTACTTGATAAATTAGTAAATAATAATCTGATGTGAAATTTTGAAGAAAAATTATCAAAATATCATTTTTCCACTACCCCCACATGGTCGCCATTTTGAATTTATCCATGATCCTCTGTTTGAGAGTATGCAAATAGGTTCAAGTACGCCCAATATGAAAAAAACCTACAAACTCACGGAGTGTCAGCTTTCAAGTTTTTTAGTCCATGAGCCAGACCAGATATCGGTACCACCTGGGGTGGCAAATTCTCATTATGTTTTTTTGGAAGCCCTATATTCATAGATGAAAAAAAACTTTGAAAGCAATCCGGGACTCACAGCTTAATGGTAGTAATCACCTCTTAACGATGGACACCCGAGTCCAATCTGAGGGACCAGATTTGGGGGTAGGGGAAATACAAAGTTAAATAACTTTGCAAGTAATGGTGATTTAGTGACATTTGGCCACTCGAAATGTTGGTAATTTGATTCTCTATCTGGTGGTATCTGTTATATGCTAATTTGTCAATTACGTAGGTCACCAGAGGTCAAAAGGTCACGAAATCTGAATCCTGAATAAAATGTGACCACCTGTAGGAAAACACGCTGCAGATACCATACCAATGAGATGTTCTCAACGTAAATGGGTTCAAATGGAAGCCAAGAAGTACCCAAGTCTATAATAAGTCGAAACAAGTGGAGTTTATTATTATTTAGACGGTGGCACAGAACTGTTTTTGACGTATTTTAAAAAATGGTATTTTTATTGCGCTAAAACCAGGCAAAATTGTATGAAGTGGGACAGCTTGAAATTAGTTGCATATTTTGAGAAATAACTACTCCAAATGCTAATGGCCATGTCTTGGGTCTATTCAGTGATTAGTTAAGCTACATTTCGAGGTAATTAGGTCACCAGAGGTCAAGGTCAAAGATTGTCAATTATTAATTTTCTACATTTTTACTTGGGACTTTCATATTACAATGTATTTACATTGCAACAAGTTTCAAGTATAGAGCATCAGAGCTATCGCTGGTGCACCCTGCACCGTATAGCCCGTAGGGCATAGGGTACACCAGGATGCGAGTGCACCAGGTATGGGTGTCCGCAGGGGTCAAAGGTCAATCGTCCTCCAAATCCCCTTTATCGCTCGTTAAGGCGCTGAGACGGGCGTTATGGCGTAAAGATAGGGCGTTAAGGGGTTGAGACGGGCGCTAAGGCGTAACGACGGGCGTTGACGGCGTCACTGCATTTCGATGCATTGGTGGGCAATTCCATGAAAATCAGACCTTCTGGCCTAGTTCACCAGGGCGTTGCGTTAGGCAAAGCGTTGATGGGCGTTACTGTCTATCAATGCAAGCGTTTTCCCAAATCTCCTGGGGTGGCAAATTCTCGTTATGTTTGTTGGAAGTCCTATATCCATAGATGGAAAAAACTTTGAAAGCAATCCGGGACGCACAGGTTAAAGGTAGTAACCACCTCTTAAAGATGGACACTGGAGTCCAATCTGAGAGACCAGATTTTGGGGTAGGGGAAATATAAAGTTGAATAACTTTGCAAGTGATGGTGATATAGTGACATTTGGCCACTCGAAATTTTGGTACTCTGATCCTCTATATGTTGGTATCTATTATATGCTAATATGCCAATTGTGTAGGTCACCAGAGGTCAAAAGGTCACGAAATCTGACCCCGGTCTAAAACGTGACCACCTGTAGGAAAACTCGCTGCCGATACAATACCAATGGGACTTTCTTAACCTAAATGGGTTCAAATGGAAGCCGAGAAGTACCCAAGTCTATAATAAGTCTAAACAAGTGGAGTTTATTATTATTGAGACTGTGGCACAGAACTGTTTTTGACGCATTTTCAAAAATGGTCTTTTTACTGCGCTAAAAACAGGCAAAATTGTATGAAGTTGGACAGCCTGAAATTAGTTGCATATTTTGACAAATAACTACTCCAAATGCTAATGGTCATGTCTTAGGTCTATTCAGGGATTAGTTAAGCTACATTTCGAGGTAATTAGGTCACCAGAGGTCAACGTCAAGCATTCTCAATTATTAATTTTCTACATTTTTACTTGGGACTTTCATATTACAAGGTATTTACATTGCAACCAGTTTCAAGCATAGATCATCAGAGCCATCGTGCCCGTAGGACATAGGGTACACCAGCATGCTGGTGCACCAGGTATGGGTGTCCGCAGGGGTCAAAGGTCAATCGTCCTCAAAATCCCCTTTATCGCTCGTTAAGGCGCTGAGACGGGCGTTAAGGCGTAAAGATAGGGCGTTGAGGCGTTGAGAAAGGCGCTAAGGCGTAACGACGGGCGTTGACGGCGTCACTACATTTCGATGTATCGGTGGCAATTCCATGAAAATCAGAACTTATGAGCTAGTTCACCAGGGCGTTGAAGCGTTAAGCTAAGCGTTGATGGGCGTTGCTGTCTATAAATGCAGCGTATTCCCAAAACACGCACAGTCGACGTTCAAGCGTCAACATGGCTTATACTTGCTCTAAGTGCGAACGATACGATTTGATGAGACACGTGAGAAATATACATGGGATTGAAGACTCCGAGGCACAAGAAAACGATACAATATACATGGGATTGAAGACTCCGAGGCACAAGAAAACGATACAGAGAGTGATGAGAGTCCATCGAGTGATACCGAAACAGAGATCGCTGAGAGTCTATCCACTGATACCGAAACAGAGATTGCTGAGAGTTTATCTAGTGATACGGATAGCTTGACCTCAGATAGTCAGCGTACGTCCGACGAAAGTGAGGCTATCAATAGTCACGCTCCAGCAATCGAGGACGCTGGAAAGGATAACTTACAACAGCCAAATGCGCCTCGTCATCAGGAAAACAGCCATGGCGATCTATGAACAGTATACCTTGCTATCGCTTGAAATGAGAGGCGACCCCACGCACAGGTCCATCATGAAAACCAAGCGTCACTTGGAAGAGAATATGGGGCTACCACCCACCGAGGCCCTGGAATATGCGATCAGGATGCGCAAACAACTCTTTCAGGACATGCTGCCTCAGTGGTATCCTGAACTGTCCGACGATGGGCTGATGGGGCCAAAATGGTCCAAATGAACTCCCATAGTGACTGAATGAGTGACTGAATGAGGCATGTCCAACGCCCGTCTTAACGCATGGACGCACTAACGATGGTGAGTGAGTGAGTGAGTTTACGAGTAGTAGCCAAAGTGGATATTTTGGGGGTTTGAAGGAAGGTGTTTGGGGTAGAAATGGATCAATCTGGCTCCGAATGCGTTGTTTGAAGTGGCATCTTGTAGCAACACCCGCCAAACGCCAAGCTCAACGCTTCAACGCCCTGGTGAATTAGCCCAAAAGCTCTAATTTTCATGGAATTGTCACTAATTCATTGGAAAAGCAGTGACGCCCGTCAACGCCCTTCATTACGCCTTAACAACAACAACAACAAGGATGATAGATGAGAGAACAACAACAACAGCCGCGTTGGACATGTTTACAATTCAAGAAGACTCTTGTCCGATCAGAGGCCGCCATTTGGCGCTGCATCTATCATATTCTCGGCTGCTCTTGTCCAATCATAAGCCGTCCTCTGAGAAAGTTCCATCTTTGCTCGGTGTGACCTAAGCATCATCGGGCAGTTCAGGATACCACTGAGACAGCATGACCTGAAAGAGTTGTTTGCGCATTCTGATCGCATTTTCCAAGGCCTTGGTGGGTGGTAGCCCCATATCCTCTTCCAAGTGACGCTTGGTCTTCATGATGGACCTGTGCGTGAGATCGCCTTTCATTTCAAGCGGTATTAAGGTATACTCTTCATAAATCGCCATGGCTGTTCTCTTGATGCAGGGGCGCATTTGGGTGTATGCCTGTTGTAAGTTAATCCTGTCCGGCGTTCTCGATTGCAGCAGAGTGAATGTTGATAGCTGCTCTCACAATACGATCCAAGAAGCTAGGTACTGCCTCACCTTCCTCGGACGTAGGCTGACTATCTGAGGTCAAGCTCTCGGTATCACTAGATAGAATCTCAGCAATCTCTGTTTCGGTATCAGTCGATGGACTCTCATTCTCTGTATTGGCTTCTTGTGCCTCGGGGTCTTCAATCCCATGTATATTTTTCTCGTGTCGCATCATATCTTAACGTCTGGTGAACGTGCGTTCGCACTTAGAGCAAGTATAAGCCATGTTGACGGTTGAATGTCGACTGTGCGTGTTTTGGGAGTAAACTTGCTCTTATAGACGGTAACGCTCAACAACGCTTAGCTTAACGCTTCTACGCCCTGGTAAACTAGCTCAGAAGCTCTGATTTTCATGGAATTGCCACCAATACATCGAAATGCAGTGACGCCCGTCAAAGCCCGTCGTTACGACTTAACACCCGTCTCAACGCCTTAACGCCCTATCTGTAAGCCTTAACGCCCGTCTCAGCGCCTTAACGAGCGA
>JAVTVY010012469.1:0-54326 GCA_036873755.1 Hanleya hanleyi
AAAAACATTTAGGGGAAGCAATGATCCCAAATTAGTGAGCCAAACCAAGAAGATGGCGGCATCGTTTGTTAAAAGCTGTCATTCATGCATAATCAACTCTACATGGCGTGGGGATTGAGATGTGATCGGATGACATTCTCATTTTTTGAAGGGCATTTTTAGATCATGAAGGTCAAGAGATGTCAAATAAGGATAAGTCGTCTATTTTTTTCAATATCTTCGTATAAGAAGAATAATTACCACATTATGGTTGATAATATTTTATTAGGTGATTTGCGTATTCACGGATGCAAAGCATTATGTGAAAATTCAATATAACATCCACCTCTGATCTCCTTTCTATGTGTAAGTGTAGTGCCCCATTGATCTGGTTCTAATCCCTCATCCGCATGATCGAAACTTCAAACTTTTCAGTTTTGTAGCTCAACTGACAAAATTGTCCGTCAACAGAGGAAATATCTGATGGCGCTCATGATTGTTGGACAGGACCGGGCTGTCCCAAGCCGGAAGCTACACACAGAAACATTTGTTAACATATATGGTATTGCTCTTGTACAAGTAGCTTGTCTATCAGTCAGATGCAAGATAAAGTGGTTTTAGATATTCTTTTTGGAACATATGAGAAACATTCCACAAAAATGGTGGGAGACGGGTACTCGTGTTCGTTGTCAGGTTGTCAGGATAATTACCTTTTACCAGGTGTCTCTAGCTGTTTGTATTCAGATGGTCAGGAATATTACCCTTGACCAGATGTCCCTGTGTTCAGTCAGATGGTCAGAATAATTACACCTTATCAAGGAACTGGCTTGTCACCTAGCCATACCAAGGAGGCCGTAGCTTAATATTTGTCAAACATCATTTGATAATCAGACAAGTACATATGGTAGTTCCTGGATGATTTCATCATTGAAGGAAACAAATTGTTCAACCAGGGTCATAGAATTCAACATTATACAGCGAAGTTTGCCATGGAGAGATGCATATAGTCACTCTTTTGAGACGGGTTTACCAGCTGAAAGCTGAAGACGGATTGAATTGTCAGTCTGGTAACCACCAAGAAACAATTCTCTATGTGGCCTCTGGTATCACCAAATGCTTGGCGACTCTTACAGGCTCTCGTTGCATCAGTAGAAATTACTATAACAGAGAATAACTCATTTGTTTAATTGTTCATGAAGTGACCACACCAACCAACAGTAAAATTTCGAAACGCAATTGTCCTGGTGTGCAATCATGAGTCATGCTTCATTTTTGGATGGATGCCCAGAATAGCGTGACCACACATCCCCTATTACCGACTCAAGCGCTATTCGATTCATGGATCGAAAAGGAGGGCTGATACCATAGTTCTGTTAACTTGAAATCGTGCATGTGAGATGTAAGCAACGCCAGACCTATTAGACCTGATGCCACCACACTTTGACTAATGTGTGAATATTGTAGAAGATTGCAAAAGCGCTTCAAGGTTTACCCAAATAGCAGCCTGAAATTAGGTGTCGTGAGTGATAGATGAAAGTAGGGGTATAATTTTGAATTCTTGGGGCGAGAATATGTTTCAACAAATCTGCATAAAAGCCGTTACCGGTATGCGAATCAGTACATGTTTACCATCAAAGAAATTGCATGTTGTTTGAGATAAGAAAAATGTTCCATATAGGACTAAATCAACGATTAACCAAATTTCTGAAGACATCTCATGGCCACCATTTCAAATCCATGTGTGAACCGTTCACTGCAATGCAAATAAGGGATAAGTTCCTAATGGAGGAAGAGTCACACCAGAAGCTGTTCTTTCTCCCACCAGTGCTAGTAGGTATAATGTCAGCAGCTAGAGGCTGTCCTGGCTTATTATTTGAGGTTTTATGTGTGGTTCAATGAACTATATGCGCTGCCACCTGTGCTATTTATGTTGCAGTATTAATCACCCTCATATTTCCTGATTATTAGATTTCTTGATGCTTTAATTCCCAGAAAATGTCTCAGCCATTCTATCCCAACAATATCACGAAATAAGATGTCTGGTGAAATAGGCGGCCATTATATTTTTGACATTTTAGGGGTCAAATGCACACATACAGCTAAATTTTGTAAAAAAAAAAACATTATACCACATATCTACTTTCCAGAGCTCTTTTCCGGTTTTGGGACTAGTAAAGAGAACAGATTTCCGACCCTGTTAGCACAGGTACATGTTGAGATGAAGCCGGCGTTCACTTCAGGAATGTCACTTTTGTGGCCATAAAGATGTCGTATAATGCCTTGCTGTCAGATGTGCATACGCGTAGTAAATGATACCGAAACTACATATATTACATATGGCTGCCACTTTGAATTTCTCACGAATCCAATCTGATGGATAAGGATTCACAATGACCCAAGTGTGTTCAGATATAAAGGAAGTTCGCCTTGTTAAACAGTTACAATTAGTAGTTATATGTATGGGCAACTTTGACTACTTCAGAGAAAATTTTTGAAGAAATTTACGGGGCGCCATATTGAATTTTCCCATGATCATTTGTACCAGTGATTATGCAGATATTTTCAAAATGAGCCCACTTGAATAAACTATCAAGTGTTACAGATTGAGTCAGCTTCAATCTTCAATTACTAAGCTTTCACGAAAAGTTTGATAAAATATCCTGATTTGAACCCACGTGACCTATTTGGCCTAAAAATGACCTTTACGGTCAAAATCGAGAATGTCATCCGGTCACATCTCAATCCCCACCACATTTAGAGTTGATTAAGCGTGGATGATTGCTTTTAACACGCGATGCCATCAAAAGTGTGTTTTCATCTCTTGGCTGGCCTACTATACCGCAGTTGGAAGCTGCAACTAAAGTTGTTAAAGCCACACTGGATGCACGCAAAGTGGACATGACAGAGACAGCCAATAAAAAGGCTGAAGATCCCAACTTTCAGGTTGGCGACTGCGTCTTTCTGTACAAGCCAGTTGTCGTCACTGGTAACAGTAAGAAACTGATGCGCCCATGGCTCGGGCCATTCTATATAGCCGAGAAACGAGAAAGTTCATGTTCGGTTGCGCCGTAAATCAGACAATATATTAATTGCGAACCGCGTTCACGTCAATCGCCTGAAACGAGGAATTCTCCGACCGGACGGTCCGGATGACCTTACTCCTCCGCGGAATATTGACGCTACAGAACCCGCAATTTTGTCCGAATCGGAGGTGCCAACAGATTGTTTGCAAACTTCTGCAAATAACTCCCCTGTTCCCTTACCTGGACGATCATCCCAGGTCAAGGCAGTTGATACGTGGTTGCGTTGGGACAAGACTGATTCTAGCTCATATTACAAGATAGAGAAAATTCTACGGAAAAAGTTCACAGATGGACGATGGCAGTATAGAGTTAAATGGTTAACATTTGACCCGAAGTTCAATTCGTGGGTGAGCTTCGATGATTTGTCTGCCTCGTGTAAAAACTTGGTCACTAGGACTCCTGCATCGATCACAACTGATCGAAAGAGTCGAAGGAAGCATTGAACAGGCAGTAACTTGTTGACGTCCATAGAAGTCCCAGTGTATATATGATTTCTTACAAAAATTTTTTTGCCGAATCTAGTTTTTTTTCCTTCGTTCGATATCAATCAATGTATATCATTGTATAGCATCTATATTTGTTCGCGTGTTCAGATCGTCCCGTTCAAAGCATCCGGCCTAAGTTCGGCTTTCTCAGATGCGGGTTAGTATTTAGACCCCACTTAATATCTTGTGTGTTTGTCCCGTCACACATAGTTAATAGTCATTACTGCAATAAAATTGCAGACCTCCAAGATTAAAACGTATAAACACACCTCTGGCCCATGCTCACTCACTTGGATATCTTGTAACAGTCGGCGCCCCTGTTACACGACATCTGACACCCGGTCGTACGCGTGCCATGCACGTATCATGTCATTTTTTTTATTTCCCTGGGCTCACGAGTTCTTTGATTTATGTTAGGGACGTGGTGACTTTAGTTATACAAGATGTGGCTTATCGTTCAATCTTCTCTGTCCATTACAGTGCACCTGAAAATTTTATGGAATTCGTTGCTTCTACGAATCGATAAATATACACTTTTGTTCGCTGTTGATTACGGCACAGATATTGGACAGACTGGATACCTATTGTATTTCTATTATGCTTTAAGTGTTTCCAATTATAAATGTCGTATTTGTCAACTTATGCTACTGTGGAAATTTATATGACTGCTAACAGTTCATTCTTTACATCCAAGTTCGGTGGCACTCGCTTTAAAATTGGCGGGGGTGATGTGAGGAGTGACTAATTGGACCAGTTAATATCTATGCTGGCCATTAATTAATCGAATAGTAAAAGAGGTCAACATATTTGTATCGTTGGCCTTGGAAAGTCTCCACATTCTTCCTTATCTTAAGTTCCAGTCTTGTGTCTCCGGACTTGACATTTTATAACTTCATGTGGTTAGTGTTGTCGTCGGAGATTACCGTGTGAATTTCAAGAACATTGTGAAAGGGGACGAATCAGGAGCGTTGTCGGACAAAGACCGCCCCTTTTCCACACTGAAAGACATTACTTTTATAAAACCAATAACTTGGGAGAAATTCTCCAGTTTGTCTTGACCGGCGGAGTTGCTAACTACATCAGAGAAATAGTAGACTTGTGTATTCTCTGAATTCATCATCAAATCAGGACATGATATTTGCATAGAGAAGTTTTCTCTCCTTGTATCATATGTATGAAATATTTGGACTGCAGTAACTGATCGAATAAATATCCCTTGGAACTGGCAATCAACCTTCATCTGTTTTTTGGAGAATCGAGCACTTCCCTGATCCCGAGCTAGAGTGATCAACATAGTGATTACGTGGCACATCACAAACTCCCCTGAACAAGCGCTACGTAACACTTCCAACTACAATTGATTGAAATTGTGGTTTAAGGGCCGCTTCCCATTCGGATTTCGCGGCCCATCAACTCAAATGTTTTATTTGAATTTCGCGGTACATTTCTTTGTTTATTGAATATCTTTTCCAGCGCTAAATATATAAATTAATAAATAAAAATGGATGAACTACAAAGTACAGTTGAGGGTATTTATACAAATGATTAACAAGCAAACAAGGTCACAAAGCAATCATGGCGCAATAGGTGCTTCATGAGCTAGTCATGTCAGGTATATAAAGAATAATCAATCAGTGAGTATGAATGTTGTAATCTACTAATCCTCTGAGCCGGGTAAAGACAATGGGTGATAGCAGAGTACACAATTAAAGTGACTGCATAGTTAAGGTGACAAAAATATATGACAAAATTATTGATTCAATATGTGTGAGGATTATACAATTGATAAAGGATAAACACATAGATAAACAGCGTAACGTATGAGCAGTACATAAAAGTTGATAGAAAAGATTAACGGTCACGGTGATAATCTCCATTTAAGCTGATATGGCTGTCATAGGCACTCGGTACAAACTGTCCACTGTCTCGGTTGATTGCGCGCTTGTGTCTTTTGATGTGAATCGCTTCCTGTAGTCTTCTCTTTGTTTGGTCAGTCTGGTGGATGGAAAGTTTGTGAATGTTTTGCCAATTTATCTGGTGTCCTGCATGTTCCGTCAGGTGATCAGAAATTGCTGATTTTCCATCTGATTTGTTGCTAGAGGCCTTATGTTCCTTGGTGCTATTTTAATAGTTGCAAAGTATTGTATCGGCGAGTAGAGCAAAAAATTACAGTTAAACATATTTACAACTTCTACAGGGTTTTTTGTAACTCAATTTATTTTATAACAGGTTACCTGGGATATAACGTCATATACTTAGGTCATATATTGCCTACATGTATATACATTATACACCTGTAGTTCCCATTCCACTGATATCTTTCCAGAAACTTCTCAGAACGTTACCATGAAGACCTTTGTTTTCGTGCTACTTGTCTTGTGCCTGACAAGTTCTATCGTCAGTGGCGAGGAGTATAAAGAACGTGAGTGTTTCACTGGATAATTTTCCAAAGTAGATATCATGGTCTGCAACCCATCCACTGACTGAGAGACTCCATGAAGTAGGGAATGTGTCACAGTATGTCACTCTCAGACGGAGTGTGTCACTGCGGCGTGACAGCGTGACACGACTGTGGATTTCTGAGTAACTGATTTTCTTACTCCCTGTACGCTCCAACGTGGAGCTATATATGCAACTAGCGATAACTAAAACATTTTCAACTTAACGATGCTGAGCCTTTCTGCAGATATTTTTACGCACAATCAAAACCTTGCCTTTATACAGCTAATGCAGCTACGGTAATGCATATATTTGTTGAAAGCGCATTTCTTAATGATTCCAAATATATAAATGTGTTCACTGCAAATTTGTAGGTTGTGAAGATATTCGAATTAAGAATAATGAGCCTTCATTTTTAAATGGCTATTTTCAAAAAAAATATTCAATTTATCGTAACTTACATGATAACTGACTATAGAACTCCAACAGGAATCTGAATATGACTTTTGTAAATTTTAGTCTAGTTCTTATTCCATTCACATTTAATTCAACTTCAAAGTTCAAAAATATGAGATGTTCGATTTTCTAAGAAAAAAATTGATAAAACCGAGACAGGAATTTCCTCGTGAAGTTGTCTTCTCCAGGAAACGATGAAGTAAGTTACAGTAAATTGAATACATTTTTTTTGGAAATAACATTTGAAAAATATAATATTAAATTTTAGATTAATTTTATTTTAAATCCTAATGTCTTCACAGCCTAGGGCAAATTTTTATATTTGGAATTTCAAGAAATATATACGTTTTCATGGCTATACTTTTAGCTGTATAAAGACAAGTTCTAGAGGGTGTGTAAAACTGTGTACAGGAGGGCTTAGTACCCTTAAGTTATACAAAATATTCATTCGTTAAGCAAAACCGTTCTTTCTTCAAACATAACTTGATGCATATTTACCAAATTTATGCCACTTATCACCGTTATAGAATAGCGAGAAACGAAATTCATCTACCCGACAAATTTACAATTGCCGCCTTCCCCCTAATTACTTCTCTTACCCATTGAGCTAGGGAGCTGAAACTTACCACACTATACCCTTGGGTCAAGCTCTACCAGAAAATGTAAACAAATCCAAGATGGCCCCTTTGATGACGTCACAGTGACGTCATTTTCAAAAGCAGCATTTTTGGTCGATTTGTCAGTCAGATTTTCCGAATTTTTTATTTATGCAATTTCTCCGCAAAAACTGCATGATAAATTAGTAAATATTAATGTGATGTGAAATAAAATAGTTTTTTCCCACTTTTCATCGCGGAAAAGCAGAAATTTTGAAGAAATATGACCAAAACATCACTTTTCTGGGACCCCACGTGGCCGCCATCTTGAATTTACCCATGATCCTACCTCAAAATGACCTCAATATGATAAACTATAAAGTCACGGAGTTTCAGCTTTCCATTTTTTGTCGTTCCGGAGATAGCGCAGAAAGTTTGGTAGGGGGACCATTTCGCCCCCGCCAGGTAGGGTTAACATTGATAACGAGGATTGGAGAGTGGGTATTATAATGACTTTTAATGCATGTAAAAAATCGGTGAAGATTTTATTGCCCTGAAATTAAATAGGTATATGTAAACTAAATACATCGTCGGTTGAAGAAGCTAGCTGGGATCAATTCAACGCTGTCAATGTAAACGAATGGCTCATTGCCTCCCTCAGCGTACCTTCAGGTGAGCAACACGCCGTTTCGCGCCTCCTACCACCAAAGAGTCCGATCTCGGACGTCCATTTTCTCCTTATTTGGGAGGGTTATTCCCGTGACCACTGCTGCTGGCCTGGTCATTCTCTAACTAGTGACATGCATTATCTTCTTCTTTGTAGGTCACAAGAGGGCATCAGGTAGTCAAGGGAGTGGTCTATACCAGATGGGGACAAGTTGGATGTCCGATTAACAGCCACCTGACGTACAGCGGTGAGCAGTTCATTTAACACAATACAGAGAGCTGCACATTTTGAAGAAATATCCAAGCTTATTAAATTAAATCGTCCATATCTCCAACTGTTAGCATTGTTGTTTTTTCTTGTTTCGGGCTACAAAGTAAATTGTATGCAGGTTTTTTTTGATATACCAAATATGACTTTCCAACACAAGCAGGTTTCAGATATGTGAAGGAAAGGATGGGTAGGGGATTAACCATTGTCAGCGGTCGGGATCTGGGACACATTTGACTAAAAGACACGCCTTTCGAGAGAAGAAATCAGGAATCGAATCTATTAACCCTGGGGGCCATTATGACCTCCCTACCAAACTGTCTACGTTATCTTCGGAATGACAAAAAATGAACAGCTGGCACTCCCTGACTTTATAATATACCATATTGGGTTATTTTGAGCTTATTTGAATAACCCCGTGAGCAAAGGATCATGGATAAATTCAAAATGGCGGCCATAAGGGGTACCTAAAACGTGATCTTTTCGTCATTTTCCTTCAACATTCCTGCTTTTCTGCAAGGAAAAGTTGGGAAAAACTGTTTTATTTCACATCAGATTATTATTTACTAATTTATCATCCATTTTTTGCGAGGAAATCACAAAAAAATTAGTTTTGCGAAACGACGTAACTGTGACGTCATCAAAGCGAACTTGTTGGATTTGTTCACATTTTCTGGTAGAGCTTGATTCAAGGGTTTATTAAGATATGTCCGGGAAAGGTTCCAGAAATCCCAGGCCAGCTAGATAAGCAATGCTATGTTGGAACTTTTGGTCAATCCTCTCATGGTTGTGTATTTTAGGTGTTGCTGCCGGATCGCATTATTCCCAATCTGGTGGTGGTGCCAATTATTTGTGTTTGCCTAACAATCCAGAATGGAACACGACTCGCCAAGGAGTACAGAGTTGTGGAGCATTCATCTATGGCGCGGAGTACAAAGTCTGCAGCCAGGGCAACGTTTACCCCACATCGGTCCACAACCAAAATGTGCCTTGCTCCGTATGCCAAGCAACAGGACGATTGAGCTATGCCATGTTCCCTGCCAGCCTCATTTGCCCTTCGGGATGGATGCACGAGTATCAAGGGTTTCTTGTGTCATCTCACCATAGTCAGTACAGGACAGAATGGGTCTGCATGGACCAGTCTCCTGAGGCCATCGCCGGTGGAGGTCCCGATCAACGTGGCTCCCTGTTTTATACAACAGAAGCTAGATGTGGCGTACTGCCTTGTCCGCCTTACAGTGAAGGAGGTGAACTGTCATGTGTTGTTTGCACGCAGTAAGGGTCAAAAATGCTCTCGCAATATCAACTAAGATCCATTCGCGACTGTTTACTAAATTTCGTAGTTGTAAAATTCACGCTTCAAGAATCATCCGATGCCTTGTAAAACAAGTTGAATAAAAGTGCACGTCACTCACTGAAGCGAACGTTATTCGGGACTCGATGTTATAGCAAGCGTCAGATCTGACATTCAATATGCAGTCGTCATCCAGAAAATAATTTACGCGTTCATTTGCGACAATTTCAGAGAGACCATAGGTGGTGAAACTAACAAATATTCTATTGGATGTCGAGGTCTATTCAAATGTCTAATGTACATTATAACCGCGTGGGTTCGAATACCGCCAATGCGTTATTTTTTACCTCCGTCGATCAGACGGAGGTCTAGGAGCGCAACGTGAAATCTCCCGCCAAATAATTGTCATATGGGGAACCCACGACTCGTGTGATTTCCAACAGGGATTGCAATGGTTCCCGACGAAATTTTGAAAAGTTTCTGGACACAAATGAATGCTTACGTCACAAAAGGTGTGCATCCTTTGCAGCGCTTCCACCGGGTCTCTTTATTCGAGGGTACTAAATTCGCGCGTGTACACGTACTTATAGCTTCGCGTTGGTACAGATGGCCGGTATGCGAGGTAAAGACAAACCTGCGCTTTCATAAAAAGTAAATTTTCACGAAAGAAAAACTCGCATTCCAGATAGTATAATTGGAAACTTCCTCGAGAATCTCTGAATCGGCAAAAAGATAAAGGACGAGTGTCATTCACCAGGGTGCGAGTCGGAAGTGAGAAGTCAAATTCAAAGTCAGAGGTCAAAAACGTAAAACTCCGAAGAACTCTCTCGGCTTTTTCTTTTCTTTTTTTTAGTTGGGGGGGAGGGGGTGAGGGTTGGGGAGATAGCGACTGAAAAAATATATCTTCCCATGCTTCAATCGTTATCTGTGAATCCGATCAACAACCTAGCCGGATAATCTGTCAAAAATTATCCGTCGTCTGGGTAAGGTTGAAGGGTCATCGGAAGCTTGAACTGTGATACAGGCAAAAACTGTTGTTGTTGTAGTCTGGAAAAATAACTCTGCCTCACGAGGCGCTCTCTCGGCTTTTTCTTTTCCTTTTGTTTGAAGATGGGGGGGGGGGGGAGATAGCGACTGAAAATATATATCTTCCCATGATACTTCAATCGTGCGCTCATGAATTCCACGGAAAAGCGGACATTGCTAAACAGCCCTTTTTCGCATAAAATTCACTCCACATTCTGTCGTAGCCCCTATATTAGCATGCTGTTTGTTCTATTCGCTTCCTATGATCCCCGGGAACAAGCCAATAATAGAGAAGATGTATTTTAATAGCGAAATATTTTTCCCGCAATTTTTTAACATGAAGAACTCGGGAAATTCTAAATTGTCAAAGAAGAAAAATTGCACTTTACTGAAAACTATACTGTTTTGAAACATCTGCAGAAAAGATATGCATGTGGCGGGAGCTGTATACCTTAGTAAAAATAAGAGGTCAGAGTTTTAATTTTCTAAGTAGAAGAGACAAATTCACTCTAGGAATATTTTTTTGAAGAAAATGTGTAATTAATAAAGCACTTTTACCGATAAGATTTAAAAAGCGCACTCGTGATTCCATCACGATTTTTTGTCGATTCCGTCACGGACTAGATTTAACCCTTGGGATGATCCAGTCGCGTTTTTCTCACGATGAAAAAAATCTTATCATCCTTGGGTACTGTATGTTAGTAAGAGATGTCATATAAGAATAGTCAGATTGAAACAGAGCAGCAAAAAAATAGACAAGCAACACTTAGTCAAGAGTCATGTCCGTTTCAGGTGATTCCGTCACGAACATTTCGAAGCATGATTTACTGAAAATGCTGGATCATCTGTAGATTTTTCATGGATCAGTAAACAGATGTCATATAGAATAGCAAACTAAACTTGAAACTACATGGGTATGACCACGGAACTTCCGAGTACATGACTTTGAATAAAGAAAAAGTCTTCCCAACGGTGATTCCGTCACGGTGGAATTCATGATTTGTGAATCCGATCAACAACCTAGCCGGACAATCTGTCAAAAATTATCCGTCGTCTGGGTAAGGTTGAAGGGTCATCGGAAGCTCGAACTGTGATACAGGCAAAAACTGTTGTTGTTGTAGTCTAGAAAAATAACTGGCATGCACTCTATGGAGAAGGGCCTCGTGAGGCACAAAGTGCAATTTTTGTTGTTGTTTATCTGCAAATCCGCTCAACTCGATGGGTATCTTTCACTTGTTCTCACAGTTGCCTGGCCTGTGTGATATTGGGTGGTCGAAGTCTACGTATAGTTTTTTTCAATAAATTATGGAAATTAATATAAACATATATACAGATATTTTTTTAAATAGATTTTTTTATAAGTGTATTTCTCTGTCATCTTTGGCTCAATTAAAGTCATTCTCTAAAATGTGAAGCCGAGTTAATACAGTTTTTAATTATTTACCAAACCCTGTCCTCTATGACATAGAATAAAAGAGAAGTTGGGAATAGAACCGCTCAACACAGTCATTTCTAAACATCAAGTTGTACATAAGTATGTTTACTTACTCTGTACAAGCTGAGGGCATTTTTGTGGCTTTTGAAAATTTTGAAATTTTTGCGAGTCTGTCCATATTTAACTAAGCGACGTCCAAGCGAGCTAATGTACGCGCGTTATATTCATATCAAGTATGGTGCGGCTTGTGTTCAATGAGGCTTGGAATGTTTATACAATTAATTTTCTTCTCACTGCGTTACACAATAAATATTTGCTGCGTGGAATCCAGTCATTTGTTCCATAGGGGCAATATTCTCATCAGCCATCACCATTCAATGTGAATGTGATACATGTACAAGTCCATGGTCATTGATACAGTAAGGTTAAGGCGAAGGTGACCTGTAACACCAGTATACAAAATTATACCGAGCGCATTGAATCCTCATCATATGATGTTGAGACAGATCAGAACGAAGTGTCGGTAAAATCAGGTGTGTTTTGAAGAGCATTCTCTCATCAATGATGATGCTATACTGTACAGATAAAAAATATGAAGTGTTGCTGTGTTGGGCCTATAGCACAAAATCACAAGCAAGTTGGTACAATTAGGCACACAGGGTCTCATTTCTGTCGCTAACGTGTTGATTTGGGTGAGGGGATCCTCTCATGGGGAGGTGTGGGTGGGATGGGGCCTAATGTCTCAAGCACTTTTCCAGGTTTTCCATCAATATACTCTATTCCATACCCCAATATTTCAAGCAAGTCAAATCAAACAAAAATTATTTGCTGGGAATGTGACTTTCACATCCCTGTCTGGACATGCTAGTGAGGAACCCTCAATCCCAGATTAATTACCATTGATGAAGCTAACGTCCAACAAGTGCAAAATTGAGCTTGGCATCCGGCCGTATGTTATTCAGTGATGTATTACGCTACGGACCCTGTTGCCTCGACGGAGGTCTTTGCGCTCATCCAGCGCTTGTTCTTTCTCTCTCAACATTTTTTTTGTGCCATAAATAGCCGTCTGCGCCACTATGTGGTAGTATAAAACAAGCAATAAGCATCGTGCGTGCCACTGCCACTGGATATAGACGTTTCACAGGAACCATGTCTGAATGTGTGCGTCTGTGCCATTGGGTAGTTATATAATCTGAGAAAAGGTGCTCCCTGGCTGTAAAGGACGAGAAAGGTGGACGGGCCAGGAGGACTGGTGTGACACAAACACCTTACGGGTAATTGTGCTACCTTCGTCAGAATCCTTCAAGGTTTCCAATTGTTTGACTGTTCGATGCTATAACAACTATGCTATTCATCGCACATATGTAGATCGACAGTCAATCAAATTCTTCCGTGATCGTAGTTGACACCTGACTTAAGAATGTCCGCTGGTGGTTTTTGGCTTTGGCAGCCATTTTACCTGGTTTTTTTTCTATTGGGTTATCTCCCTTTTCTAGGTTAAGATATAGGGATTTCCTTTAGAATTTTGTACAGCAACATCCATCCAATTTGATAAATTTTGATAGACATTGTGATTATCTGCAAACAGTTAGAATATAAGAAAAAGTTAAAAACTATTTATATGAATATGCTTCAAAACCAGGGCTATTCCCTATGTTTTCTGGGTTATCAAATTGAGCATGGGTCATTCCACTTAACATTGCCTACAGCTAAAAAATGCACACCAACGGATATTTTTTTCTTTGATTTTCTTCATATTACACAATTATGAATGCAACTTTGATTTACCACCAGCGGACGTTTTTAACCCTATCTGACCTGGGCTTTTTTGGGACCTGTCCAGGCCTGGGGGGGGAGCCAAAATGCCCCCCCCCCCCTTAATTATGTTTCTTATCCCTTGAGTTAGGGAGCTGAAACTTACCACACTATACCGTTGGATCAAGCTCTACCAGAAAATGTAAAAAAATCCAAGATGGCCGCTTTGATGACGTTACAGTGACGTCATTTGCAAAAACGGCATTTTTTGGTCGATTATTCTTTCGGATTTTCCGAATTTTTTATTTATGCAATTTCTCCGCAAAAACTGCATGATAAATTAGTAAATATTAATATGATGTGAAATAAAATAGTTTTTTCCCACTTTTCATCGCGGAAAAGTAGAAATTTTGAAGAAATATGACAAAAACATCACTTTTCTGGTGCCCCACGTGGTCGCCATCTTGAATTTACCCATGATCCTCTGCTCAGGGGGTTATGCAAATGGGCTCAAAATGACCCCAATAAGATAAACTATAAAGTCCCGGAGTTTCAGCACTCCATTTTTTGTCGTTCCGGAGATAGCGCAGAAAATTTGGTAGGGGGGCCATAATGCCCCCCCCCCAGGCCATATAGGGTTAATTACAGAGGAACATAACTGAAAACGTAAGCTCTTGGCATGGGATACTGTTATGTCGAGTTGTCAGATTTGCATGAATAATCGCTTTCTGGACATATTTAGTTTTTTTTCCAATCTTTTCCAACTAGTATAGCCATACGACCAAGCGCCTTCACTCAAAGTTTCTCAAATTTGGCGATACATATCGCATGCCGATAGCAAAATACGAGTGTAGCGTGCAAGATCTATGGAGTTACGTCTCGTAACTTGTGTCTAATTTTGTTTAACCCGGGGCTAGGAGCCGTACTTCAAAATCCTCATGGTGCTTATATGAACATCACAATCAAAGCGTGACTGAGATACATCATTCTCTAGATGACGACTTTACAACGAATATTATGAATTAAGAATACTGATCAGCGATACGGATTTGATATTTTTGGAACAACATGATTACAACACATATAAGGGAAGTGAGAAGAGGTGCCGACATACTGACTGCGTCACATGACTTCACAGAATAGTCTTCTGGTTAACCTATTCTTAAGCACATACCAAGAATCTAACGATTCGTGATATGTGTTGTATCTCAAGTACGCTTTTATTGTACCTGTTCATGTGGCAACTTCGATGATATGACCACACGGCCCCTAGCACCGGCATAACCGGTATTAGATACAAATCTAGAGAGCTATGATGGAAATGCTCTGACAACTCGTATACTGATAATTGGTGAGCTGTTTCGCTGTGACAACTCGTACATTGGAGATTGGTGAGCTGTATCGTCGTCAGATGTAAATGACGGCATTTAACACAAAAGACTAGTCTGTAAGGCCCTGTAACTGTTTTTTCAGAGTATGTCACCTAAGCAGGTCAAATTTTCATCAAAAATAGGCTCAGAACTTGTTGGTAACAGTCTACTAATGCGCCTTCATTCCAAAAATAAATAACGATTGGCGATTTAATTTTACAATTTTTTAACTAAAGGAAACAGATTGAATAATAAAAAGATCAGTAGATTTCAAACTTTACGTGTGAAAATACATTTACATCTCTTTAATGGTTTTCAGTGCCCTTGTCCAGGATCAAAACAACTTTTTGAATCGCATTATTTTCCCAACAATACAATGTTATATATAGTACTATAGTAGAAAGGTAGCATTTATGTAGTTTAAGGTAATTCGACTCAAGACCAACACCTTCTCTGCACAAGATAATAATGATTCTATGTCATTCTCTTGAGCATAACCGGTACAACGACGAATAAATAGCGTCTCTACATCACGTTGTTATCTAGATATAAGAGACAACACATTTTGTGTATCGGCAATCTGATGAATGTACTATTCCGCTTTTCTTGTTTCACATTATATTCTATGACGGTTGAGCGGTGATTTTCTTCATTGATAAACATTAAACCACCTCAGCTTCGTTGTGTGAAATTGTACCCAAAGAAAATAAGTTAAGACCCCTTAAACATGCCGTCATGGCTTTGTTTCACCCTCAGTAAACTTTTATCATTGTTGCTCACACAGACTAATCTGAAGGATGATACCACATCTTTCTTTCTTCTGCTGGATTATTGCGCCAGGCTGACTTAAATGGTTGATATAGGATATTTCATCACCAGTGGGCAATTTGACCTGGATTTGAAACCTGATGTGGCATGTGATGAAATGTTTGGATGTGAAATAGGATACACGTTAAAGGCCACAGTTTACATATATCTATAACAATATACTGAATTGTGTGTATTGAGGCTGGCAAGTTGGTAATAGCAGTGTAGATAAATCCACTAACAAATGATGGAAAATTAGCATTTCCTATTTCATTATCCCATCACGCTTCGTACTGTGTTATATATACAGTAAAACATACAGCCAAGGGTTCCCAATGGGCATGGCAGTGCACTCGCTGGGCTAACAATAAAAAAAATAATTATAAATCAAATTTTCATCAGAATTCGGTCAGCTCAGAACTTGCTGGTAACAATGCTCTAATGCACGTTCATGCCAAATATCAAGGTTCTAATGTCAATGGTTCTCCTTATTTTGCCGACGAAAGGATTCGGATGGACTGACTGACTGACTCGCTCATTACCGGACAATTTGCGATCTGTAGCCTACTTCGTAGGAATAAATTCTGCTATCGGGAATCAGGACAAACGTCGTCCTCGAAATTAATTTTTCACAAGAGGACATGAGATCATACATCAACTGTTTTATTGCAACAGTGTTGCTTACATGGCAGTGTGACTATGCGTCACAGGACCTACGAAGTAAGGTAGGCATTAGGACAGGCACTGAGCTCTTGGCAATCCCCCCCCCCCCCCCCCCGCAGCCCCAAGTTGAAATCCTGCCTATATTAAGATGGGCACATGCAGCCCAAGTCAGAATCACCAGAGATTTTCATCAAAACTCACCAGAAATTTTCGATTAAAACAGTATTGAATATTTTGTTGAAGATTAAAAGTGATGGGATTGAATGAATAGTTTACCAGTGCTGATGTGAATCTGTGACACACCAACACACTCTGTGGCAGTGATTCTGTGACACACCAACACACTCCGTGCCAGTGATTCTGTATCCCTTAATCAAGGAATCAAAATTTGAAATGACAAGAAAAATTTAGACATAATTACACATGTAATGTTTTTGTTTAAATTATATCCCAGTGTGATACTTTTCTACAGTATCAGTACTATGTTACTATCTGTAGCGGTTGAAACCCAGTAAAACTTAAACAATTAAAACCAGTAAAGAAATTTGTCTGTTGAATAACAGAAAATATGGTATGGAGATTTGAATGAGTAAACTACTAAACAACTTACATGATACCAACAAAATTTCCCAACACAAGCTGGTAAATTCCTTGGGTGGCTTGCAGGATGGCTTTGTTTCACCCTCAGTAAACTTTTATCATTGTCGCTCACAGGCTAATCTGAAGGATACCACATCTATCTTTGTTCTGCTGGGTTATTGCACAGTTTGACTTAATTGGTTGATGTAGGATATTTCACCAGCAGTGGTAATATGACCTAAATTTGAAGCCTGATTTGGTCGGTGATGGTTGGATGTGAAATAGGATACACGTTAAAGGCCACAGTTTACATACTATCTACAACGATATACTTACTTTTGTGTATTAAGAATGTAATGGTAATGTTGGTAATAGCAGTGAAGATAAATGCACTAACAAATGATGGAAAATTATCATTTCCTATTTCATTATCCCATCACGTTTTGTACTGTGTTATATACAGTGAAACATACAGCCAATGGTTCCCAATGGACATGACAGTGCAGTCGCTGAGCTATCAATAAATAATAATAAAAATAATTAAAAATCAAATTTTCATCAGAATTCGGTCAGATCAGAACTTGCTGGTAACAATGCCCTAATGCACGTTCATGCTAAAAATCATGGTTCTAATGTCAATGGTTCTCCTTATTTTGCCGACGAAAGGATTCGGATGGACTGACTGACTGACTCACTCATTACCGGACAATATGCGATCTGTAGCCTATTTCGTAGGAATAGGTGTGTATAGAAGTCCGATATGGAAGCCGGTTGCGGCCAATCTCGTCTTTTCGTTTTTTCGTTTTTTTCGCCTTTGATAACGCGTGGCGCGAAAAAACGAAAGACGAGATTGTGTCGAATTTCGCGAGATTTTTCCTTTTTCTCGTCTTTTCGTTTTCTCGTGTTTTGATAACGCGCGGCACGAAAAGACGAGATTGCAAGGCGAAAAGACGAGAATGCGAGGCGAAAAAACGAGGACCAGAAACCTCGTCTTTTCGCCGCGTTATAAAAAGGCGAAAAAACGAACAAACGAAAAGACGAGATTGGCCACATCCGGCTTCCATAGTCCGATATAATCGACAGCAATATAATTCCGCTCGCCTTGGTTTCAACGACGTCAAACGCTTTTGTGACTGTTGTCGAACCAAACGTACGTTTACGATTTCTCGTTCTTCATTTCTATCTTAGCTGTTTGTTCTGACTGCACAGTTTTATCTGGTAAACTTGAGGATCATAACTTTCAGATTTTCATATGATGCTATTCTTTATAAATAGACAGAATTGGAAAAACAATCATATACACTGAAAATAGTATAGGGAGAAAGCCACAAATTCAGGGAAGTGTCCAGAAGTTTAAAAATCAAACAGTCCGAATTTCGTGCTTTTCCCTTAGGATTGCATGGTAAAGGAATTGTGAGCAATGAAAAATAATTATGAATCCCGTCGCTCTTAATCTCCAACTTATTTCAAATATTGAACAAAGTGAACGTTGAAATCACCCGTGAAAGTTTTATACTGTGAAGCCATGTGACTCTGTCAGTAAGTCGGCACCTCTTCCCACTTCCCTTATATGTGTTGTAATTTTAGCTGTATGTTCTCACTGTCACTTGGAAAACGCCGGCGGGGATGAGCAAGGAACGTTATGCGTCATGTCCTAGAATAGAACAGAATATAATTTTATTTGCAATACACCCATTACAGGCCGAGTAAATGCAAATATTATAGCAATAAACAACAATAATATAACAGTGTTATCTAACAATAGTGTTAAATCATATTACATATCAATTAATATTACTATTTTAACATTGTGATGAAATCCAGCAAAACTATACATTTGATATGTTGCTTATGTGACGGCAGTTCATGTAGATGCCCGCTATGACTACATTCAAGCCTCCCAGCAGGCCCCTCCAAAAAAGTAGGACATTTGCCAAAAAAAGTAGTCCTTTTAAAATATAAATAATTCATCCATGGGAGGCCATTGCCACTTCTTTATGCTTCCGAGCAGCAGCTCGATGAAACAACTGGACCTTTCCGCTGTTCTTCACGTCGATGGTTTTCTGGCACATATTGCACCATGCAGTGTGTTCTGTCCTCTGCGAATACCAATGGCCTATCACATGGTCATTATTGTCTTTCAGCTTAAGCCAGTCTGGGCTAAACTTAATTAGGTCTCTCGAGGCATCCTTGTTTATTCATTGATCTCTTGGTAAAAAGCAATACCTGTAAATATGGTTCAAGTAGAATCCCTTATTGCATTACCCTTACAAACCTCAGTTGTACACCTGAACTTAGATGTAGATTAGGTGTACTTTAGGTGTAGTTGAGGTGTATGAGGTACACCTAAGTTAATTTACATAATTGGATACTACTCAACTACACCTAATCTACAGCTAAACTACACCTAATTCATGCCTGCAGGTGGCTCACAGTGAAAATACAGTTGAAAATATACGAGGATATTTGCCAAAATATAGGAGAAATATAGGAATTTTCTTTATAAAATATAGAAAAATATAGGAAATAAAGGAGTGTAGGACAGTTCACTACTACAATGTATGTTCCAGACGTTGTAGTTTTCAAGTGATCAATCAAATTAGTTTCACTGAATCTGGTCATAGTGGTGGTGATTGAGGAGACCTGTTCTGCTGCTTGGTTTAACAAAGAGCGACTGAAATGTGTGCATATTTGCCGAGCCTAGCGGGCCAACAAAAAAATCTGAAATGTATTTCCTCATAACAAATTGATTCTTTTCAGAGCATTGGTCATGTTGGGGAAAGTTTTCATGAGAAAAAGGTCTGCTAATTTACTAGGTGTAGTTTAGGTGTACACCTACAGGCAGATTATGTGTTCACCTAAACTACACTTAAACTACTCCTAAACAACACCTAAAACTTTTAAAATCAGTGAGGGGAGACATATACACTGTCTCACATCAAGGCAGAATTTCACATTGTGTCAACTTTCCAGAATGTGAATGAACTAGAGAGTTTTGGAATATTGAATAGATAACCTATAAATATCAAAATACTTCATCAACTCGAAAATGTGCCCTACTAATAGCTCCAGAGGCAAGGAGTGAAACACCCTTTCGTCTACTGTAGCCATATTCTACATAACTGTATATTTAACAGCTGATGTTGATAAAAAGCAGGACAAATGTTCAGAAAGTAGGAAAAGTAGGACAATTTTTCAATAATGAGGAAAAGTAGGACAACTGATCATGAGAGGACTGTATATGGGAGAATAACGTAGAAAACGTTATAGGATGGACTGCTTTTTGCGTATTGACGCACGTCGTGGCGTTTTGTTTTGAGAATACGATTAGTATCTGGGACTCGATTTCGACTGAGAAACCAATCGAACACTTATTTCAACGTGGTGGTGTTTTTCAGGAGGATAATAAATTTATATAAGAAAAATCTTCCTTGTCTAATGGTCGGTAGGTACTGGGTTCTATCCCAGGCCGGGTCAAACCAAAGACTTGAAAAAATGGAACTTGTTGCTTCCTCGCCTACGCTCAGCATTAAGAGGATAGAACGAGGACTGGTTCGCTCGGTGTCAGTATAATGTGACTGAGTGGGGTGTCATGTCTGCCTACGGCATAATATTTCGGTGGGACAGCACTATAAAATGGCACTATTAGCTTTCTAAATAAACCTGACAAGCGAACGCTGATTTCATAAAACGCAAAACTGTAATTCTCACAGAACATCAATTCCCTTCCATAAAAAATCCTTACTCTTTCTTACACTCTTCTACACAAAGAATACCATATAAGGGAGACAACTTCTCATATACCGGCAACTACTTTTCAGTTTAGTTTAGTCAGTTTACAGTTAAAGGGGAATAACTCCAAGCACCATCTTCACTGCCAGTCCAGCATTACAGTGATTTTACAGAAACGAATGAAGACCTAGGGCATGACATATATATCGTTTACTGTACTGACCCACGTGCCCATGTGTGTAATTACAAGGGATCCAGAAAATTATGTATTCTGCCGATTCGTATAAATTGAGAAATTGACTGTATGGAAGTGTCCAGACGTGTGCAGTAATTAAGAACCAAGCATTCTGAAAAATCCTTGCTATCCGACAGGATTGCATGGCAATGGATTGCTCGAAAGAACTATGGAATAATTACTACTCCCTCTCAATCCCCAAGTGAGTTCATATCCAGATTTAACAGACCGTCGGTCAGAAGTTAGACTTTCTATGATTTTTCCCATCGTTTGTAGGAAATCAAATAGTGGTAATCTGAATCATGCTGATGATGACTGACCGCAATCTAGGTAAACCAAGATGGTAAATTAGGGGAATACCATCTAGACGTAACGCTATGAAAACTTCGTGCGAAATGTTCACCGATATTCTGCGAGATCCCATAATAAGCCAACCACGACAATTTCTGACTTTTCTCTCTGACAATTATTGACGTTCACTTCACGGAGATTAACATCTTCTCGCGGCAAAGTCTTTTGATATGTTCTACCCTCTAACAAAGACGGGAGTAAACTCTTTGTTCTTGAAGGTTTAAATTCACACTGTCTGGAAGTGATGCCATATTTGGATACTGTTTTTATATATTAGTCCACACGCTACCGTGTGTAATTACTGTGGGCATGATTTCAACAAGCTAGCCACATGATTGGCTAACGAATGTAGTCTGTCTATACATATTACTATATATAATACTATAGATACATATGTCTATAAATATAACTATTCTGCACCCCTTGCTTTCGTTGCACAAATTATTAGAAAATATATAGATAGAAGAGCAATATATATGCATACACAAGCAACATCTCACTGAATATGTTATTTTTCAACACACTGATCATGTTTTGAATATATTTTGAAATGGCCCGTTTTTTTATTAAATTTATCTACTCTGTTGTCTTTATACGCGGTATATTTTTCAATTGAAAACTGGTCCGAAAATATACAGAGAGGTGATTTGAAATTGAGCTCTGTATTTGAGAATTTATTATTGTAAATATATTGTTTTTTGTCAAAAGCATCAGTGTGTTGATAGCACATTGGCCCTTTCCTCATCCTAAAATATTTTGTCATTAGTTATCCCTCCTTGTAATCCCACCTGTTTTAGCGAATATTCTAAATCACACCATAATTTGTTTACTTTAGTACATGTAACGAATAAATGCTCTATAGTCTCCCTTTCACTGAAACAGTAATCACATTTATCCTTGTCTTTAATTGATATTTTATGCAGAAACGAATTTGTAACTAGTATTCTGTGTAATATTTTGAACTGTATCTCTTGAAGTTTTGTGTGCATTGTACAGTGAAAGGGAATTTTGTAGACATTCACCCAATTTATACGAGAGTTCATATTTAAGATAACTTCCCATATATCTGCGTTTACTGAGATTGGACTGACCGGTGCGGAAGGATGTTTCATATTATTCTAGGGGGTGAGGATGCGTGTGTGTTTGTATGTGAGTCTGACGGGGCACCATGTCGAGCTCGTGTACGTTCTCTCAGAAAAGTTCTCTCATCGCGACGATATGCCCAGACGCATTCAATGTGAGCACAACCAAGAGACAACAACAACAACAACATTGCGTATTAGGGGGTATTAGGGGTGCTAGGCGCCGTGTGGATACTTCATAGTCTCCACGTGAACAGCTGAACAATGAAAGCGCGACTGAGATACTAAGGCTTCGTCCGAAAGACCACCGTATTCTCGGGTCTGAATGTTAGATGTTTACGAATACTTTCCTGTAGAGTCATATGGTTGCCTTTTAGTCGCAAGACGTCAATTTCCCCCTCTTGCATATCGCTCCAATTCACACATTTTACTGTCCCCTTCATCACAACAGGCCTGTTTACAATTCCCGTATGCTCTTGTCCGTATACCAGACACATTGTGGGCTGTTCTTGTCCGATGCTTTTTGCCTTCAAGTTAAATCTCGCTTTTGGCTATTTGCTGCGACATAAGAAGACAGAGAAACTCCTTTATTTCTATTCGAGTTCCAACATCCGGGTATTTGACCAACCATTCACTGTCATTAATCGAGCCTCAATGGAGACGATGCTGGAGTGACTGGAACGCGTGGATCCCTTAGAATGGGTTTGTAAACAACGCCCCAACGATAAATGGCAGGTGAATAGGGTGACCATTGCCCGTTGTTAAACTGATCAAGGACCCCATCGGCTGAACGTATTCACCCATGCACTGACGTATACCGAAGCATATTCTCTAAATGTATACATGCTGATCGACGAAGTCTGCTCTGTAAACAGATGTACCTAAATATTACGGTGCTTGGAATAAAAAAAACATTGTTTTTGATATTTCAATATTTATTCTCTCGATAAATTCATACCCAGTCACCACAGCTTGGGCGACAACTTCACGCTAAAGAGGAGTCCTGGAAGGACAGTCTCACTGAAGACGAGCTCAGGGAGACGAATGCCACTGGTGATGCGACCATGACGAGCCCGCCTTTAGCAACAGTCGAGGAGGGCCTGACTATCCAGCCGGACCCCAGTGATACGGTTTCCAGTCATACGTCTGACAACACAAACCATTTTCTGGAATATCCAATGGACATCCCTAGTGATCTTTTATCGCGCGCCGGTCCAAGATCCGACAAAGTTTCCACCGTCATCACCCGCTGCTAGACATCTATAATTTCAGGTTTGTGGACCTTGTCTCTCTTCACAGATACGTGTAAGCCATTTTTAATGACCAAACTACAGCTTTCAAGTTGAATCTGGCGTTCGGCTATTCGCTGCAGTATACGGAGACCAACCAAGTCCGGTAGTTTTACCCGAGCACTAACATCAGGGTATTTGACCAGCCGTTCACCGTCACTAATCATGCGTCCCTGGAGACGGTGCTGGCTCAAGTGGACCAATTGGATGTCTTGGAATGGGCCCATCATCAACGCCTCAACCATGTCAACACCCAGTGGAACGTGGAGCAGGTCACCGATGTCTCGTTTTTCGTCACCTAGCTAACCGACCACCCCATCAGCTGAACATATTCACCCATACACTGATAGATACCTTAACATGCCGTATATACCCTACATGTATATGTCTTCATGCTGATCGTTAAAGTCAGCTCTGTAAACACTTGTACCTGATACTACCGTGCTTAGAATAAAAA
Organism: Hanleya hanleyi; assembly: GCA_036873755.1. Classification (NCBI taxonomy): domain Eukaryota; kingdom Metazoa; phylum Mollusca; class Polyplacophora; order Lepidopleurida; family Hanleyidae; genus Hanleya; species Hanleya hanleyi. The sequence continues at coordinate 24,048 of JAVTVY010012469.1, forward strand.
AAATATGGTGTTTGATATTTCCATATATATATTCTGTGGATAAATACGAAGACAGATGCAACATCAAATGCAAAAGCCAACATTTACGGACCCATGCCCATAATGGCTCCACCAGCTTGGGCGTGTTATGATGGAGGAGATAATAATATGTGTAATAAGAAATATGTTTGTTGTTGTTGATGTCTCTTGGTTGTGTTTACTTTATCTGAGCATATTGTCGCGTTGACAAGGTTTTCTGGCAGAACGTACTAGTACCCGGTCAGACAGACACACACACACCATCACACACCACGCACACACGCACAGAGGCACAGATAACTCCAGTAGGTAGCCAGGTCGAACAAGGCCAACATCTCAACAAAACGCGTTCATTGCACTTGCGAGAGAGCATTATACATGCAACATCAAATGGCGACTTCTGATTGGACAAGAGCAGCCGAGAATACATCTAACGAGCAAGAACGAATACGATATATGGAGCCCCAAATGGCGTCGTGTGATAGGATAAGAGCACAGCTGAATTGTGTAAGCACCCTTTGAAGGAGTCTTCGGGTTTTAGCAGTGGGACTGCTATAATGTCCTAGAATTGTTATGCCTAAATAGAATGCCGGATCTTTCATCTTTGGTGAATCTCAGTTGGCAACCATTGATACCTATTGGGGTTATCACTCGTTCTGAACTCCCCCACCGATTTACAAGTTGCCAGATTCCCTGTGAGATGAATTTGATCCTGTCCCTAGAATTATGGACTTGTTGGACTGTATATTTAACTTTATTGACACATCCACGCAGTCAGTGGACTGGTAATATAGTCATAAAACAAAACAACAGGGTGCCTAAATGTCAGATCACAGACCAAATGCTGGATCTCCAGTAGCAGCTGATGACCAGGTCAGGAGGATCACTGGCGCTGATCTGTACTCCCCCATCGGTTTGTCCACACAAACAAGTTATGTATAATGTTCTAAGTTGCAAGATTATTCTCAGGCCCGAAATTTTGATTCTAAGCCTTGGGTGTGACGTCTGTCGAAGAGAGCACAAAATGTGATGTTTGGTGGGTTGTCTGAACCATACATGGCAGCAAATACCATATGTAACAGGATCAATTGTTCCAACCGCAGAACTCTTCGTATTCTTTGTTCAGCATAAATGTAATTATGGCTAACCAAGTTGGAACAAGGGGAACAACTCTGTGATCACATGAACTGAGTATTCTCCCATTAACGAATTGTAGAGCCCCACAAAAGATGCACATCACCTTGTGTTTCTTTTGCAACGCCAGGCTGGTGGATTGGAGTAGGTTTATAAACAAGTCAGCAAATCTGGTGGTATTATCCCTAGATGACAGATGACAGCCAAATCAATATCAAGCGGCTGCCCAAGTACCACACGTGGCCCAGTTCATTACAGTATATGTGATCACTGCCAGTTGAATTTAGTAGCATATTTAGTTGGCCATTTTTACTGGCAGTTTTACACAGAGACAAATATTTTAGTCGAGTAATAGTTATCCACACTAGATTTGTTCACATTAGCACTGTTCATTGTGTGACTATAACCAGGGTGTGCAAGATCATTCTGAATGCATTATAGCTCATTTAGTACTGGCCAATATAAACCAACAGTCATCCATTACTGAAAAGGTATGTATGACTGAACATGTATCTGGCCCATGTAGAAGATTGGTAATTTTCAATTTCTCAAATATATACCTGTAGAGATGGATATAGATATATTCACGCAGTTTTGCAAACTTATTGCAACGTATTTTGTAAAGTAAGCAGAGAGCAGACCTATTCAGTCTAATGGTTTCATGAAAATGAAAGTATTCTGTACACGTATTGATAGGTTCTTGCCAATATCAATTTTACAGATAGATATTCTTATTTTAAAAGTGCCATTACCGTTATGGTTCAAAAGTTCCAAAACATTTTTCTCGACCTATAACTGGGTTTCTTCGTTATAAAATTGTGTATATAGTGTGTTCTGTGTATATAGTTCGTGAGACTCTGTGCCATTGTACATATCGTACTTATGTATATCAGCCTTTTGAACACTTGCACATATACATTACCTATATGTGTATCAATTATTAATTTAGGTACAAGAAATGTATTTACGGTGATCCATGGCATCAAGTTCTGCGGGCTGTAGATATATAACACCGACCCCAGAAACTCTAGTGTACGTGAGACGCGATGTCGTCGTGTCGGTTAGAGTGTTTACACTGTATAGACAGGCGGTTGATAACATACATGACGTGAGTTCGTGTGCCATCTCAGTGGCTCTGCCAGTATGTCGGCACCTCTTCCCACTTTCCTTATATGTGTTGTAATTTTTACCTGTATATAGCGAGATTCTGCTGGTGGACGTTTCGTCCCCGAGGCCCGCCCCCTGTACAGACCGTTTAGTCTTTGATATATGTTGGCATTTGTGGGAAGTTGATGCTGGGTCCACATCGGGCCTTACAGACTATAGTCTTTTGTGTTAAATGTCGTCATTTTTATCAGACGACGATACAACTCGCCAATCTCCAGTGTACGAGTTGTCACAGCGAAACAGCTCACCAATTACCAATATACGAGTTGTCAGTGCATCATAGCTCTCTAGATTTGTATCTAATACCGCTTATGCCGGTGCTAGGGGCCGTGTGGTCATATCATCCATGTTGCCACATGAACAGATACAATAAAAGCGTACCTGAGATACAACACATATCACGAATCGTTTGATTCTCGGTATGTACTTTCGAATAGGTTAACCGGAAGACTAGACTGTGAAGTCATGTGGCTCTGTCGGTATGTCGGCACCTCTACCCACTTCCCTTATATGTGTTGTAATCTGACTGATCCCTAAGGCATGAGATTTGTTTCATGTACACATTGATGTGTTATAATGTACCAACGGAAACCAGTGGATAATATTCTATATTCTATATTTTAAAAAAATTCGATGTGACTAGATCCTACGTTGTCTACGACTTATTTTTATGAAAAACGTCTTCAATTCCCCGTCGCATTCAATATACGAGCCTCTAGTCCGTCCAATAAAGAATATCCGCGTCCATGATCCAAGGATCTAATTCGTATAACAGCATAAGCAACAAACTTAATGAAAATAATCCTAGCATATAAACATAGGTTAGTTTCCTGCAAAAGAGCTGTTGACAGTTTTCAATGATACCGAAAAGACCTCATGATGTTCCAAATATCAGTATTCTTACAACGATAAGGTTTTCGTAGTAAAAAGTTGTTATCTAGAGAATTCTGTATCTCAATCAAGCTTTAAAATGTGATTTTCGTAGATAAGAAACGATAAATATTTCATTAAAGTCTCACTGCATTGTAACATCTTTAGCGAATCGTTTTATATAATGTTTATACCTTTTGAATTATGAATATGTTATCATCAGGTTTGATCAGGGTTACTTAAAGTTGGTATGTCTTTTATCTGAGTCATATATATCTTAACTCTATCTGGCCTGGGTTTATTGAGACATCCCAGGCCTTGGAGGAGCGGGGGGCGGCATTTCTCCGCGGACAACTCTAATTATTTTTCTTACCCCTTAAGCTAGGGAATGAAAGTTACCACAGTATACTCTAGGGTCGAGTTCTACCAAAAGTGTAAAAAAAATCCAAGATGGCCGCTATGATGACGTCAAAGTGAGGTCATTTAAAAATGACATTTTTGGGGTCAGATTTTCGAATTTTATATATTAGTTTTTTCTCCACAAAAAATGCATGATAAATTAGTAAATAATTATCTGATGTGAAATATAATAGTTTTTTCCCCATTTTCCTCCTGAAATTTGAATTAAAATGACGGAAACATCTCTAGTACCCAACATGGTCCCGCTATTTTCAATTTCGGCATGATCCTCTGCTCGAGAGGTTATTTAAAAGGTGTCCATTCTCGTTTTCTGTCGTTCCGGAGATATTGGAGAAAGTCTCGTATGGGACATCATGGTTCTCCTTCCAGACTTGTAGGTTCAACCAGATGAAAACAGAATTGAAATAAGTCGAAGTCAAGATCTTCTGGAGGAAGAACAACTGGAGGATTTAGAGTGTTTTAAAAAAACGTCAGAGTAGCTGAATTGTTTGTTTAACTTATATCAATGTCGGCCATTATCAATGGTGTTTTGTTTAGTCTGTATGATAAACGAAGCAATAATCTGAAAATTATGGTAGACTAGCTCAATTATGTAAACAGCTATTTTAATTAAATGTTTCCTCTATATCAAACATTCAAGGGAAACAGTGTGAAATTGCATCAATTTTCATGACATTTTTAACCTTTAAAATAAATTTCTTTCCAACTCGTATTCAATCCTTTCCAACCGCTTGCACATCGCTCCAGTTTCAAGTATTTCATGTTGAAGAAATTCCCTGATGTTATATTGAAACAAACAGAAATTTATTACGTTATTCATGCTTAATTTGGTTTTGATTCATAGAAAAAATAGTCAAGACTAAGGGTTCTTTGCGTATCTGATTTTGACCGTCGGAACATTTCAGTCCCAGCAACCGAGTTAAAATGGTAACCACTGTTACCAAAAAAAAACATTCCCAGAAATCTCTGTAGACCAGGTTTGTCATCTGGTGTGGGAATTTCCTGGACAACTTTCAATTTTCAAGACCGAGTTTCAGGCTTGCACTGGACAGAGACCTACATACTTGATTTCTGTCAACCAATCTTACATTTCGCTGGCTTTAGTTTGATGTTTTTTTCTAGACAGCGGTCCAAGACGGACTTTGTGTTGAGCAAGCAGTGTGTTGACGCGAGCATTGTGTTGAGCAAGTGATTCTCTCCATATGAGGAGATCGTCCATGATGACGTCACAGCCATCTATATCGTCGAAAGTTTGCTGCATAAGATTCTGGAAACTTTCTGGAGCCGACTTTATTCTCATCGGAAGGCGAGAAAACCTGTAACGTCCATATGGGCCCGTAAAGTGGCAAAAATCGCTCGACTCGTTGTCTAACGGTATCTGCCAGAAGCCACCAGCAGCGTCAAGAACACTGAATAATTTGGCATTGAGCATATCGGCTGCAACTTCCTCCACAGTGCGCATGGGGTGATGCTCTCGCTTGATAGCTTGATTGAGATTACGTGGATGGAGACATGGAGGCATATGCTAAACTTTTTCGACTTGACGAGAGTAACCATGTTGCTGACCCAGTGGGTATGACCTTCGACCGTTTCTATGACACCTTCCCGTTCCATACGCTGTAATTCAGCTTTTACGCGGGCTTTCAGAGCAACAGGAATAGATCTGGATAATGGGACAATATGTCACTATTGTCTGTGTTGCCAGCTGCACACTTATCAATTGAGCACAGCTATTTGACTGAATTGAGCTCCACGCTGGACTGGAACCCAATGACGGATGATGAGCTGGTCTGAGCTACCACGAACGGTACTGGAAATATTCTTCTGTTATGTTCCAGATTTACGATACATTCTCCTAATGCCTCTGTAATATGTCCAAAGTATGAAACGAGAAGCGTGGTACTTGTCTTGGTCGAAGTAGTGTACTAAATTTAGTACATTTGTCTGAGCACCAGTGTCAAGGGTTTGCAATTGGAAAGTACAGTGACTGTCCAATCATGTGGTTGAGCACTTTCAATAAACAAATCACTGAAATCTGTCTGTAGATCTTCAATTTCATTTAGGTCTTCGATGAGTGTATGTACTCGTCTGGAAGGGGGGTGGGTATACTAATCGTTGCCATTGCGTTGACCATAGCGTTTGGGGCTACTTTCGTCACGTTTTTGTTTGCGACAAACTTATTGGTCATGGTTTGGTTTTTGCAGTAGCCACATATTATACCGTATGCTGGACGCTTGTCCTTCCCATGTACACGACCACAGTTACCACAGGGGGGGGGGGGGTGCGGACAGTTTATTTTCATTAGAATTAGAATTATTGAATCAAACAAACATTTGTAACGCAATATGAGTCAAAGTTAAATGAGATTTAATGTATGCAATGATAGCTTACCTACGAGGATTGTTTTTAACGTTTTTCCTCTACTATTCTTACAAGCCGCGACTATGAAGAAAGTCAAATTGGTTTGGAAGCAGTTCTGAAACAGATTTCAGATTCGTTTGCCCCAATGACGTACCAGTTATGCGCTATGATACCGGACTTGCACTGTAACTCAAGCTAATCCTTTGACAATATTGTCATCCCAGAACAACGAGCCACAAATCAAGCAGTGAGTCACGCGTCAGTGCACCTGCTCCTGCTGCTACCGGAGCAGACAGTATTGCCTAAGGATTAACTTCAATGATAATTTAAGTCAAGCTTGATTGTTGAAGTTCTATACAAGTGGCAGGTTCGGCAATCAACAGTCAGCCTTCGTCGATGAGCAGGATGAGGGAGTTCTGTGTCCATAAGTGAAACACCTATTTCATAAGACTATATGGTGACACATTAAGCTAGGAAACTGTAAACGCCTGAACCTCACCTACATCGTGTTGAAAGGAAGATATATAATAATACGTATTGTAACCATGGTAGTGCCTAGATGTACGATGCAAAGTTACCAACAATGTCAGTTATAATGAATATGTGGAGCGTTTTAATATCATCATATTCTTGGTGGGTAATATTCCGACTATCTTGGTATACTTTCCCTATTAATGCTTCCAATTTCCAATATTATTGTATATTTATCCAACCAATTTTTTTCCAAAATTTGGATTTATTGCCAAAAATAAGGCAATTTATGTAGCATAGCGATAAAATAAATCAGCGATATTCGTATTGTAAAAAAAAATGTCACTTTCAGACAGCATGATGTCGAGTTATATGTTTATATTTTCGTCTCTATGATACTTGAAACTGTTTATCCTGTTTGGCAACCCCTTCATAACATAAGCATGCCATATTTGTTTGAACAATAGATAACTGCAGGAATAATTTCAATTATAATTCGCAAATGCCTTCAGCTTGTCCAGACAACCGAAGTGACAGTACACTATTTTTTTGAGAACCTGCCATCAAAAATAAATATCTTCCGAGATGTTTTAATTACATGTGTTGATAGATTCTTGACAATATAAAATTTTCAGATAGATATTCTTATTTTAAAAGTCTCATTACCGCGAAGGTTCAAAAGTTCCAAAAATATTTTCTCGACTGGGTTTCATCGTTATAAATTTTTATTGCGTTTTGCAGTATTTTAATGTGTGCATATAGTCCGTGCGACTGTGTGCCATTGTACTTATGTATATCAGCCTTTTGAACGCTTGCACATATACATTATCTACATGTGTATTAATTATTAATTTAGATACAAGAAATGTATTCACGATGAGTCAGATCCATGTCGTCAAGTTCGGCGGGTTGTAGATGCATAAAACCGGCCCCAGAACCTCTCGTGCAAGTGAAAGGCAACGTGGCTGTGTCGGTTTGCACTTTATGGACAGGTGGTTGGTAAAATGCATGGTGAGTTCGTGTGACATCCGATCACCAAGGTATGGGATTGTTTCATGTACACGTTGATGTATTATAATGTTCCAACGGAAACCAGTGGATAATATTCTATATTTAAAAAAACTCATCATGACTCGATCCTACGTTGTCTACGACTTATTTTTATGAAAAACGTCTTCAATTCCCCGTCGCATTCAATATACGAGCGTCTAGTCCGTCCAATAAAGAATATCCGCATCCATAATCCAAGGATCTAATTCGTATAACAGCATAAGCAACAAACTTAATGAAAATAATCCTAGCATATAAACATAGGTTAGTTTCCTGCAAGAGAGAAGCTGTTGACAGTTTTCAATGATACTGAAAAGACCTCATGATGTTCCAAATATCAGTATTCTTACACCGAAAGATTTTCGTAGTAAAAAGTTGTTATCTAGAGAATTCTGTATCTCAATCAAGCTTGAAAATGTGATTTTCGTGGATAAGAAAAGATAAATATTTCATTAAAGTCTCACTGCATTGTAACATATTCAGCGAATCGTTTTATATAATGTTTATACGTTTTGAATTATGACTATGTTTGATCAGGGTTACTTAAAGTTGGTATGTCTTTTATCTGAGCCATATATATCTTAACTCTACCTGGCCTGGGTTTATTGAGACATCCCAGGCCTTGGAGGAGCGGACAAAGAGGGACAAAGCGCACAAAAATCCAAGATGGCCACTTTGATGACGTCAAAGTAACGTCATTTAAAAAATAACATTTTTGGGCGATTTTGGGGTCAGATTTTCGAATTTTATATATTTGTTTTTTTCTCCACAAAAAATGCATGATAAATTAATAAATAATGATCTGATGTGAAATATAATAGTTTTTCCCCATTTTCCTCATGAAGTTTGAAGGAAAATGACGGAAACATATCTAGTACCCATCATAGTCCCGCCATTTTCAATTTCGGCATGATCCTCTGCTCGAGAGGTTATGTAAAGGGTGTCAAGTCTCGTTTTCTGTCGTTCCGGAGATATTGGAATGTCTCGTAGGGGATATCATGGTTCTCCTCCCAGACCTGTAGGTTCAACCAGATGAAAACAGAATTGAAATAAGTCGAAGTCAAGATCTTCTGAAGAAAGAACAACTAGAGGATTTAGGGGGTTTAAAAACATCGTCAGAGTAACTGTATTGTTTCTTTAACTTATACCAACATCGGCCAATATCAATTGTGTTTTGTTTAGTCTGTATGATAAACGAAGCAATAATCTGAAAATTATGGTAGGCTAGCTTAGTTATGTAAACAGCTATTTTAATTAAATGTTTCATCTATATCAAACATTCAGGGGAAACAGTGTGAAATTGCATCAATTTTCCTGGAATTTTTAACCTTTAAAATAAATTTCTTTCCAACTCGTATTCAATCCTTTCCAACCTCTTGCATATCGTTCCAGTTTCAAGTATTTCATGTTGAAGAAATTCGCTGATGTTATATTGAAACAAACAGACATGTATTGTGTTATTCGTGTTTAATTTGGTTTGGATTCATAGAAAAAATAGTCAAGACTAAGGTTTCTTGGCGTGTATCTGATTTTGATCGTCGGGACATTTCAGTCCCGACAATCGAGTTAACTCTACCTGACCTGGGGGGGGGGGAGGCGAGGCGGAAAGTGCCCCCCTAGTGAACTTTTCTCTGCTGCTCCGAAACGACAAAACCGAGGAGGCTGAAACTTGGTGACTTTTAAGCTTATCTTATTTGGGTCATTTTGATATACCCCTGGGTAGAGCATCATGGGTAAATTCAAAATGGCGGCCATGTGGTATCCGCGAAAGCCGTGTTTTTCAGTCTTTTCGCTCCATTTCTTCACATTTTGCTTGCCTAAAAGGCCTTGAAAGTATTTTATTTATGCAAAACTAATTATTCTACATTTTATTAGATTTTTTTCGAGAGAAAAATGAAAATTTCGAAAAATCGGCCCCAAAAAGGCCGAAAAATGGCTTCCGAGAAGATGACGTTATCATGGCCGCCATCTTGGATTTTTTTGCATTTCCCGGTAGAGCTTGAGCCCAAGATACTGTGTGGTAAGTTTCAGCGCTCTAGCCTCAGTGGTAGAGAAAATATATAGGAAGGCACTTTCCGCCCCCCCCCCCAAGGCTGCGATACACCCCAAATCGCCCAGGCCAGATAGGGTTAAAATGATAACCACTGTTACCAAAATTATTTACATATTACATGTATTTCTCTGCAACCCAATTTCGATTTGGTCCTTGAACGATTTTTGCGAACTCCGTTTATTTGTTATAGCGGTAAATAAAAGGTTAATTTTAAAGATACTTTCTGCTTTTGTCGACAACTTTGAAGGTCAAATTTAAAATACTTGGGCATATTTAGAAACTTGAGAAGCTGATTTTTTATCATAACATGTACTAGACAAACTTGCCAAACGTAAGGTCTTCAGACTGCATAGTTTAGTATGTTGAGTAAAATGCGCAAATATCAAATACGATAAATTCAGTTTGACTTATTTCTCTCTCTAGAGCGTATAATCTCATTTAAAAGAACTCTATTTAGAATAGAACTGTTTTTCATTAAATGGATTTCCTACTGAATTGACAGGACATCGTGATAGCGTGATCGCTTTCTAAACTTTATACATGTATCACAACAGATATTTAGCCTGTACACATGCATGCAACATGGAGTACATACTCTACAGATGTTAAAATCAAAATATGTATACATTCATTTTTTTAACGGCTATATCAACGTTGACAAGTGCGTGTACTTGCGGAAATTGAAAGATTTTGGCTCCATATCTGAAGTGAATAATAGAGAACAGGAAATAAGTAACAAATGATAGCAAATTGTGCATTGTGTCTAACTTCCGGCTTCTCGTATTGCGGAAACCTGATTTAGTTGGACGGGAAGTATTGGCGATAATCGTATCCTGAATAATAATAAATGAGAAAAACTTGAAAAGAAATTCTGATATGGGGAATCAAGACAAACGTCGTCCTCGAAATGAATTTTTCATAAAAAGACATGAGATAATAAATCAACTTTTTTATTGTAACAGTGATGTTATGTGTGTATAAAATTTCGATAAAATCGACAGAAATATCATTCCGCTTGCCTTTTTCAACGACGTCAAACGCTTTTGTGGCTGTTGTCGAACCGAACGTAAGTTTATGATTTCTCGTAAAACGAGTTCTTCATTTCTATGTAGCTATTTTTCTGTGGTAAAGATTGAGGATCATAATGGTAGAATATCAATTTTCAAATTTTGGCATGATGCTATTCTTTATAAACAGACAGAATTGGAAAAAAATCCATATACACTGAAAATAATATAGGAAGAAACCGTAATTTCAGGGTGTCCAGAATTCGAAGAACAAAACTATCCGAAATCTGTTCTTTTCCCTTAGGACTGCATGGTAAAGGAATTCCAGCTTATTTCAAATATTGAACAAAGTGAACGTTGAAATCACCCGTGAGAGTTTTAGCTGTATGTTCTCACTGTCACTTGGAAATCGCCACGGAACGTTATACGTCATTACAAGCGTCTGGTCCGTCATTCATAATTCAGCCGTCGTCCATTAGAGAATATCCGCGTCCATAATCCAAAGACCTCTTTCATATTCCATATAACACTATTAGCACCAAATTCAAAAAGACAATCATAGTATACATAAACATAGGCTTGTTTCCTGCAAGAGAGAAACCGTCAACAGTTTTCAATGATGCCGGCAAGACATTATGATGTTCCAAAAATATCAAATCCTTATCGCTGATCAGTATTCTTAATCCATAATATTCGTTGTAAAATCGTCATCTAAAGAATGATGTATCTCAGTCACGCTTTGATTGTGACTCTTCATATGAGTACCATGAGGATCTTGAAGTACATGGGTTCATACCGCCCCTAGTCCCAGGTTAAGCTGAATTAGGTACGCCAAATTTGAGAAACTTTGAGTGGAGGCGCTTGGTGGTGTAGCCCTGTTTTATAAGTTTCTGCAACAATGTTTTGTGACGTTGATTAAAATCGTTACATTTAACACAGGATCTAGCAAATGTCCTAGAATATAACAGAATATAATTTTATTTGTAGTGCACCCGTTACAGGCCGAGTAAATGCAAATAATATAACAATGAACAACAATAATATAACAGTGTCATATAACAAAAGTGGTAAATAATATTTCATTATCAATTAATATTACTATTAAAAATTGTGAAGAAATCCGACAAAACTATAAATTTGATATATTGCTTAGGTGACAACAGTTCATGGAGATGCCCGCTATGACTCTATTTGAGAATAACGTCAAAGACGTTATAAGTTGGATTGACTTGTTGCATATTTACGCACGTCGTGGCTTTTTGTTTTGAGAATAGGACGCGATTTCGCCTAGGACGCGACTTCGCCTGAGAAACCAATCAAACACTTATTTTAACGTGGTGGTGTTTTTCAGGAGGATAATATATTTGTATAAGGAAATTTTCGTTGACTAATGGGAAAATGACCTCAATCTATAGGTAAACCAAGATGGCGCATCGGGGAAATATCACCTAGTGTAAACGATATGCTCAATTTGTGCGAGCTGTTGTTCCCCGACATCCCATAATAAGCCAATGACAACAATTCTGCCTTTACTATTTGACATTGATTGGCATTTTGTTTAGGGCCTTTTGGCATTTCCAGTCACCTGACAAAAACGGACCATTCGACTAGAGCAATCATTTGAACTTTCTTGAGAAGAAAGTTTCACGCGAACCGTGTCTGGGCATGATACTTGTCCGGGTGTGTAATTACAAGGGCGTCAGAAAATTATATAATCTGCAGATGTGTAGAAATTGAGAAACTGACTGTATAAAAGTGTCCAGACGTGTGCAGTAATTAAGAACCCAACATTCTGAAAAATTCGTGCTTTCCGACAGGATTGCATGGTAATGGAATGCTCGAAATAACTATGGAATAATTACTATATTATTAATATTTCTCAATCCCCAATATTTTTTCCAACGTTTGTAGGAAATCAGATAGTGGTAATCTGAATCATGTCGATGATGTCTGACCGGTGCGAGAGGATGTTTCTCCCGAGAATAATATCTGTGATTATCACTATGTCAGACTGATGTTCTGGTATGCCGGTTTAAGTGTCTTGATGTTTAAATGATGGAGCACACGAGTGGATATATATCATGCATATTTATGAGGTACATGTATACCTCTCTCGCTAATCCCTAAGTTACCATTTTCCTTTGAGTCGCAACCACTCACACACATTATCGCGATTGTTTCACCGCATTATGTTTTCAATGCAATATAGACTTAGATTAAGTGACTAATTAAACTGTCGGAGATTTATATCAAATGTTACGGAGGAACATTCGTGAAGAGTTCTCGTTTCAAACAGTGTTATCATTCGGGAAACATCCCCTGGCATTCAAGGCCATTCACTAAATTTCAAGGGAAAGAATAAAGTCGGGGAGAAGACAATTTTTTTTTTACCAGTTTACATTTAGCTGTGTGAAAAAGTTTCCGGTTTTTTCTGTTTCCTTGATTGTGTGTACGAGAAACACGTTTTATTTGCTGGCAGGACTCGGCCACACTCAAAACTGCGAAACTGAAGTGCACGATTTTCATCGGTCGGATTTTACCAATCTGTATTTCAGATTCTCTCGGTATGACTGTCGCCCACGGCCCCTGCAGTGCCGCTGATCCTATCGTTGTCTGCTGGTTCCTTGTTCACAATAGGTTCGTGTTGGTAAGGCAGAGGCCCCCATACAAAGTGTTGAAAATGTAGATATGGGGAAGCGGATCTTCCCCTTGTGTGTGTTTAAGGGAAAACGTTGAAACGAGATGTCTACCACTGTTTTTGTGATCCTTAGGGATAGCTCTCGCGAGAGTTGATGTGAGGTATTTGATATGCTCAACTTGGACTTTTCCATTTTTCTTTTATCCCCCGTAGCGAATGATGACCAACCTGTTAGTGCGTATCAGTGAACGTGAATGACACAAGCACCTATGTAACCTCACATTTAACACCATTCAAACATTGCAAATGGTGACCCGCACAAGAGCCTGTATAATGAAATTTTAATTCCTTAATCAAAAATCGAAACAGCCAACATTGCAGAGAAGATACCGGCTAAGCGCAAATTTCGTACACGATTTAGCGCAACACGTTATTAAGCGCAATTTGTTTACACGATTAGGCGCTGACACGATTAGACGCAAATACACGATTAGGCCCGAACACCAATTTCAGTTTACGCAATATACTTTAACCCTAGCCTGGAGGGGGGAGGGGGGAGGCCGAAATGGCTCCCCCTACCAAACTTTTTGCGCTATCTCCGGAACAACAAAAGCTGGAGAGCTGAAACTCCGAGGCTTTAGGCACCGTTTCCAATTATCGTTCGCGAATGAATCGTTTATTTCGTCAAATTTTCTCGAAGTCGCGATTTTCCAAGGCGCGAGGGAATGGTTTTATTTCTTCAAAATAAACGATTCATTCGCGATCGCTGTTCGAATGGTTTTTTTTTCCTGTTGGCAATCGTTTTTCAATCGAGAAAATTCTCGCGAATAAAAAACGATATCGCGATTCAATCGTTTTTTAATCGAGAAAATATAAGCGATTGAAAAAAAACGATTCAGGATTATAGCCGAAAGTAGTACGGCAAGGTTCAGCCTGACTGACTCGCATACACGTTCGAGTTATATCATAAACACTTCAGTCAGACTATATAAAGTTCGATCATTTTTTCTTCTTCCTTTTCCATTCTTTGCCTAGTGTAAAACTATAGCGTGTTTCTGTACAGTTGGCGGTTATATAGATACGATGGGGATATTGAAAGAAATTGAAAAAAAATATCTATATATATATACATAGGAATAATGGTTATGCATATAATTATAACCTCATATTTACATATATTTTGTACGGGACACAGGCCCGGATATGGTCAGATTGGGTCATTTGCACTTGCAATTGCGTCTATTATTTTGGGTATTTCTGTGTTTTAAAGCTGGTATTATTCCAGATTTCTTGTGTAGTATTTTTCGTGAACGTTTTTGGCATCTGTGCGGGCTGAAATTTTGAGTTGATTCATCAGATTTTCGCTGTACGCGTGGTTTTTTGTCCTACGATCACCATTTTCCTTGTGTAGATAGATGGCGCTGTATTGAATATAACATTTTCATACGGGGCTTTTGAATCTTCGCAAGCACTTAATTATTAATATATAGCGCGGGCTATTTGTAAAACTTTTCACAACTAGTTAATCCAGTAAGAGATGAAATTATATAATATTCAGTTGGTTTTTGGCTTGAGCTTCCCTTTGGAATCATTCATAGTTCATTTATCAAAATATAAAATTAAAATAAAAAGTATTGTACATATGCGAATCCAACCGTTATATGCGATTCAATCAATTGTGATATGTATTTGATATAAATATGAAATCACTGCCGCGAATATTCTTATAATAAATAAAATTAACTTGATGGTGATTTTTTGAACTTATTCACATCTCAATAGTTTAAAAACTGTACCAAAACATGAATGGATACCCTTTCCTAATGTATGTTTTACTATAACAAAATATACATATTTAATTACACTATTTTTCACCTTAATTAACCTAGAAATTCTCGGCTGGAGGGCTAAGCTGTTCTGGGTTATCGCCATGCGCCCATTCACACCTCTATCAAGCCTGTGCCGTAATCATTCTGATAATGCAATCAACGAACTCAAATCCACTTATGACCTGTACCCGGTATTTACAAAACAAGATATTGTGACTATCATCCTGTATCATTAATACATTGTCGACTCACACGATTATTGAATAAACATGTAATTTTGTCATTTACGCTTCGCCAGAGTAAATCTGAGCGCGAACGTCACAGGAAGCATGGTACAGGAATATGAAAAGATATTTCCAGCACACGCCCTACTTCGGCTTGTAGGAGACTATAGATCGTGAATCATATATATTATTCGGTTATCTTACGCATTTATACAGTATAGTATAGTAATATAGGTTTTTCCATCGACAAATCCGCAATCAACATTACATGTAGTTCCCAGTTCGCGGATAGAGCGGCGTACGACGGCAACACGGCCTATGTGTCAAATATCACTCCGCCTCACGATTCTCTCGCGCCTTGAAAAAAACGATTCTCTCGCGATTGAAGATTCGCGATCAAGAACGGATCGCGCATGGGTGAACGATTCAAAAACGATATCGCGAGAGAATGGTTTTTTCCAGAAAAGGTTCAATCGTTTTTTCTCATTTTTTTCTCGATATCCTCGCGACTGATTCGCGATTGATCGTTTTTCAATCGAGAAAATTGAAGAAAAATCGCGACTGAAGGAAAAACGATTAATGGAAACGATCCCTTATATTTTATCATATTAGGGTCATTTTAAGCCTATTTGCATAACCTCCCGAGCAGAGGATCATGAGAAAATTCAAGATGGCGGCCACGTGTGGTCCCAGAAAAGTGATGTTTTTGTCATATTTCTTCAAAATTTCAGCATTTTGTCGATGAAAAGCGGGCAAAAACTATTTTATTTCACATCACATTAATATTTACTAATTTATCATGCAGTTGTTGCGGAGAAATTGCATAAATAAAAAATTCGGAAAATCTGACTGAAAAATCGACCAAAAAATGCCGTTTTTGAAAATGACGTCACTGTGACGTCATCAAAGCGGCCATCTTGGATTTTTTCACATTTTCTGGTAGAGCTTGACTCAAGGGTATAGTGTGGTAAGTTTCAGCTCCCTAGCTCAAGGGGTAAAAAAAATAATTAGGGGGGAGGGGGGTCATGTCACAACAGGTCCCAAAAAGCCCAGGTCAGAAAGGGTTAAAATTGTCAACGAATTATTTTGCGTGTCACCGTCTTAAATCAGGAGTAGAAGGTAAAATGACAGTTGACGGCCACTGGTTCCTGGTTCCCCATGACGTCAGTCGAGGTGACGTCATAAGTAGGTCATCTATATATAGATGGAACGTTCTAGGTCATCGTCTATTGATACAACCTATAGCTGTTCAAGGTTACTTATAGCCCGAGGTTTTTACGGTGTTCAACATTATTTACAGAGCCTGGAGGCGCAGTGTTCATCGTCTATTTATAGGGGCACACCTATAGCCTGGAAGTACGGTGTTCATCGTCTGTGTATAAAGAGCGTCTATAGTCCGAAGTTTTTTTTTACGGTGTTCAAGGTTATTTACTAGGCTATACCTATAGCCTGGAGGTCCGGTGCTTATCATCTACCCCGGAGGAGTAGGTCTGTTCATCGGACCGTCTCCATAACCCGAAGACAGCTGCGTGCATATGTATTGTCAGTCCATATGTATTGTTCGATGTCTATTTGGTTCTAAATTTTGCAGCAAAATATACATGTACAAATGACAATGTTAAGCTGAATACGTCAGAGTTATCTAGACTTCCGATAAGCTCAACGTCTTAGAGTCGGTTACTCAGTAAGTGAAGGTGAATGTTCACCTAACTGCAGGCTGTCCATGTGATATACCTATATATACAACAGCTAAACAGTAGAGTATGATAATTATTCAACAGGTTCGAACACATGTACATGTAGCAAAGGGTTGAATTTCTCTGAAACTTCATATCTACAGTACCTTTATACAATTTGCTGCCTGTGCTGGAATATTATGGTAGACCCCATCATCCTATTTTCCCATAAAACATACACATTTTAAATGCTCTGGGTGTAAGAAAGAGCATACTATCGCTCCAATTCAGTTTCACACACACGCACACACCCTACCTCTGCAGCCTACACCCTGTAACCTGCACCTATCCCCTGCTACCTGCAGCCTACACCCTGTAACCTGCACCTTACCCCTGCTACCTGCAGCCTACACCCTGTAACCTGCAGCCTACACCCTGTAACCTGCACCTTAGCCCCTGCTACCTGCAGCCTACACCCTGCAGCATGCAGCCTCTAGTCTACTATTCAATGTTTATCTACAAATATTTCTACAGAGATCTTTATTTGAAATAAATATCTTCACAGTCTTCACTGTTACTGAGGGGGCATTAGGATGTGCGCCGCTTTGAGAAACCACAGAGCTCGGAGCTAGGGAATGGGGCAGTTGGGAGCTCACAGAGCTCTGCGTGATCGGAGCTAGGCATTGGGGCAGTTGGGAAGTCGGAGCTGAGATCTCTGTGGTTTCTCAAAGCAGTGTACTGTTTAACGAGTATATATTAATGAAGTTTACGGGAAAAATAGTCGTCTGGACTCAGTATGGTCATATAACCAGTCGTGCGTGACGAAGTGCGTAGTATATATACGCAGCTGTCCTCGGGCTATGGACACGGTCCGGTGAACAGATCTACTCCTCCGGGTTATAGGTATGCATAGATGATAAACACCGGACCTCCAGGCTATACATATAGCCTTGTAATTAACCTTGAACACCGTCAAAAAACCTCGGACTATAGACGCGGCTCTATACATAGACGATGAACACCGTACTTCCAGGCTATAGGTATGGCCCTATAAATAGACGATGAACACTTCACCTCCAGGCTCTGTAAATAATGTTGAACACCGTAAAAACCTCGGGCTATAAGTAACCTTGAACAGCTATAGGTTCTATCAATAGACGATGACCTAGAACGTTCCATCTATATATAGATGACCTACTTATGACGTCACCTCGACTGACGTCATGGGGAACCAGGAACCAGTGGCCGTCAACTGTCTTTATACCTTTTACTATCAGGCTAAAACTCTCTGAATAGATTTGAGAGAATACTGATCAGCGATACGGATTTGATATTTTTGGAACATCATGATATCTTGTTGATATCATTGAAAACTGTTGACCGCTTCTCTCTTGCAGGAAATTAGCTTAGTTTTATGTATACTATGATCTATTCTCTTAACTTGATGCTGTTGCTATTATATGAATTATTTCTTTAATGGACGACGGCTGAATATTGAATGATGGACTAGACGCTTGCATTGCATTGAGAGTGTATCATGAAATCCCATTTTACAGATAGCATTGCTGGAACTGTTCATAGATTGTCATCATGCCGAGTCCTATGATCCTGCTCTTCGTCGTGTCACTGTGTTCGGACGTTCGTGCGGAGAAGACTAATGAACGTGAGTTTCATATTAAGGAATCCATGTTTTGTGGGTATTTGCATATCACCCAAGCAGCGAATGATGTGTAAATTCAAATTGGCGTGCTTGGGGATGTGATTGAAAAGTTGCTCTTTCGTCGTCTTTCTTCATTTTTCGTCTCTCCAATCATATAATTGTTCCAATTTATTATTTTTGTTTTAATTCTTAATAATTTTTCAGGAGAATCCAGCAACTGTTTTCACCAGAGCATATATAAGTCTACCTCATGAAGTTAGAAGATCACATTTTGGTCACTGGAGGCTAATGTTGAGGACATGATCATGATGACTGATATCACCTATCTTTTTTCGACAGGTTCCAAACGAAGCTCCGGTAGTCCTGGGACTGTTTATACCAGATGGGGACGAAAGGGGTGTCCTAGAAACAATGACTTAGTCTATACGGGTGAGACGTTTACAACATCATGATTTTGGTGGTTGTGACACATAAAATACTTCTCATTGGACTAAATTAATATCCAAAAAATGGAAGCAAGCGATAAAGAGTATTCAAAACCAGAAACAAAATTATGTTATTGTAACACCATCACAATCCGTTCTTCACTTTTGACTCTTGAGTACCTGGTTTGTGTTGATACGTGTATATACTTACATGTGTATTCTTAAATATGGAAAGAATTATGGGTAAGTGGATTCGGGATGACATGACACAGTAACCAAACAACATGATGACGGTAGTGACAGATTTAGACAAGCTTAACTGAGACGGGACCTTCCCTTGCGATTCTAAGACGCACGGGACAGCAAAGGCTTCCGATGGCTTTACGTACGCCAGACCGATTTGACCACTGCCCCTGGAAAATAAAGTAGTAAACTAAGGCCCCATAAAAAAAATGCCTTGTTTCCCATCACTGACTTTTCAAAAAGTCGGACGTGCGGTCCTTTTTAATTTTTATTTTTTTTATTTTCGGAAGTGCATGGGAATGGTTCACTTCATTCAAGAATCCACTGATATTAAGATAGTGATTGTCTAATTGGGTCCGAAAATGGTATATATACAATTCATTTTAAAGTTTCATTTTGTACACGGTCTCGTTATAGAGATTGAATACATTGGATAAATCGACAGAAATCCCATGGCGTTTGTATTTCCATTCTCACCTCCTGCAAGGTGCTATATGTGAGATCATCTCATTCTGATTTCGTAGTAGCAAACTCTCCATTCCTATGCAGGTAGACAGAACTCAAAAGATGGCATAAAGATAAAATCTGGAATCATTGTGATTTGAAAGACAAAACTTTGGGTGTTTTATTCCAGCAGGAAACAATAAGCTGAGCTATTCTCGCGAAATGGAGAACATGACGATCATGACGATCATGAATTGACGATCATGAATATGACCTTAGGCAGTCATACCACAAGGTCCACTAGGCATGAAACTATATCACGGAGGAATAGAACAATGTAAGATCTTCAACAGAAAATAAATATCAGCTATACATTTATACCGTGATAATGATGCAGATGTTGTGTTCCTGTATTACTACTATACATTTATATACGACTAGAAATTTATACAAAAACAGAACGAAATGAGATTACAACCATAAAATTGCAAACAGTGCGACAATATCACGGACATGTCGCCTTGATTACAGCAAAGATACTTGTCATTGAAAGACCTTCAACGAGGTCCAATTACAGATCAAAAAGTAACACAATTATTATCACAGTCTTGGAAAGGACGAACAGATAAACATCTTTAGTATCTCCACATACAATAGAGTCAAGTAAGAAGTCTCTATCCAGGACAGTGACATCCAATGGCGCACAGAACAAACATCAAGTTGCCGGCAAGGCGCTGGTAATCACAAAAGGTACGACTGTCGCGTATAAAATCTTGACACCACCCCAGCTCATATGCCACAACAAGCATTCGTAGCGCGCCACAGCAGTCGCTGGTGCAAACCAGAGTCAGTCCAGCCTCACTTTCATACCAAAAGAAACACCAACAAGGCAGGTGAGAGAAAATAAACAAATAAATCGGGGCGGACGGAAAAATCGGGGCGGGTGTCGATGGGAAACAAGGCATTTTTTATGGGGCCTAAGGGGCATAGCAGATATCGTATCATGCACTGATCCGATAACGAGTAAACACCTGTCATCAGGATAAAGCAAGTTCATCCAAGGGACTTCCAAAACATCATCTGGATACTGTAAATCAAAGGCGTATCTGTGAGTAGAAAAGGAAACCACACATAATTGTGTATTGGGATAGATTAAATGTGTCTCAATCAAAATGGTTGTCTATAGAAATGTACGTACAGCCGTTTAAATATACTTTCACAGGACCTTATTAAAGGCTGGGTGACAAGTTAAGTTATAATGGATGCCGATTGCGGCCATGTTGAAATCCATAAAATCATGGCCGCGATATTTTTTTTCCTGATTGGTATCTTAGGCTATTAATTACAAAATTGTTTTATATTACGTTGCCATATCTGTCTGCCTAAACAGGTATATGTAAATCTATTATAGGTAGAGACAAATCCACGACATAAATCAGGAGAATATGTAATAAAATAATAAGGCATGATGCTGATCTCGTTGTGTGGTTTTTTGTTTTTGCTTTTTTTAGGAGTGGCTGGTGGTGCACATTACACACACAGTGGCAGTGGAGCCAACTATTTATGCTTACCCAAGGAACCAACGTGGAGCACGATCCGGAGTGGAATTCAGAATTGTGGAAATCACATTTATGGAGCTGAATACCAAACGTGCCCCAATGCTAACATCTTCTCTTGGGCGAATAGTTTTGGGCGGAGCCTTCATGACCAGAATGTACCATGTGCTGTATGTATGGCCAGAGGTAAACACAGCCATGTTATGATACCTGCCATGACGAGTTGTCCGCAGGGATGGATGGAAGAGTATCAAGGTTTTCTCGTGGGTGCTTATTGGGGACATAATAAAAGCGAATGGGTCTGCATGGATGGGGCGCCTGAAACCCTCCCTGGTGGACATACCAACCAAGATGGCGCCTTGTTCTATGTGACGGAAGCCAGGTGCGGCTCGCTGCCCTGTCCTCCATATCACGACGGACAGGAATTGGCCTGTGTTGTCTGTACCAAATAAACATCCATGAATAGAAAAATAAAATGCCTTCAAAATTTCAATAGCGTCTTATATCAATTCTCGAGGGTGAACCATTCCAATCTCGTTTCCGTGTAGAGGTATTGTGTAACTAAGGTCTTTGTAATGCCTCTATGTCATCCACGTCTGCAAAACTTGGATATAAGCTGAATCCCCAAATTCAGCTACATATCCAAAGTATTTAAATAATATGATATGGTTTAGAACACCTTAGTCATCTGCATGTGGGAGAACCTGCGTGAAATATTTGGAGAACCTAAGTTATCTATATATGTGAGGAGAACAATTAAGATCATTTTGGGCGCTTTTTTAACCCTGCCTGGCTTGTGGGAGGCACTTCGTCCCTCTTATGTTGGTCATTGCTCCTATCTCCGGAACGACAAAAACTTGAGAGCAAACACTCTAGTTTATCATATTGGGCTCATTTTAAACCTATTTGCATAACACCCACGCAGAGATCATGGGTAAATTCGAAATGCCGACATGTGGGTACCAATAAAGTGATGTTTTCGTCATTTTATTCAACATTCCCGCTTTTCTCCGAGGAAAAGTAGGCAAAAGTTATTTTATTTTACATCAGATTATTGTTAACTAATTTATCCTGCAGTTTTTTTAGAAGAAAACACACAAATAAGACATTCGAAAAATCTGAGCAAAAAATCGTCCAAAAAATACTTTTGATGAAATGATGTCACGGTGATGTCATAATGGCGGCAATCTTGGATTTTGTTTTACGTTCTCTAGTAGAGTGTGACCTAAAGATATAGTGTGATAAGCCCTGTAATATGCGTCATCGACCCCCAGTAATTTGTGCATCTAAGCCATAGGAGGGATCCGTCTAGGACCTCGATTCCTGGCCTGATATAGTTTCAGCGTGTCCAGATAATTTAAATGTCGATCACCGCGAATTGCACAGACATTTTACACGCGCGTAATGTCATTAGTGAATATCGATTTCGTTTAGTTCCTCTCAAATATTCCGTTCAGTTGCTGTCACGGTTTCACAGTAGAGTATGAAAATTCTCACTTTAGAATTGTACAGTTGTGAACTAAAAAGAAAAACAATTTAATATACTGTTCATTTTTATCAGGTGAACTTGGTGGAAACTCATCAAGAGATAAATCAACTTACTGTATATACGAGTTCCATTCAACCGTTCTTCGGCTTTAATGAAAACAGGACAAGTAAAATGACGTTAGTAATAGTAAGACGGCAAATTCCTTATCATTGTGAGTCCCAATGTGAGTCCTGTGGTGTCACGTGGCGATGACGTCACATCAGGGTCAAAGGTCACTGTCGGGTCAAAGGTTACTTTCGATGCAAAGGTTATTTCCGGGTCAAGGGTTCCTTCCGTTGACCATCTCACCAGTCCTACGAGCCATCCTTTCCCTTATACCCCAGGTGCGGTTACACGTCTATGAGGAAATAGTCACCATCGTGGAAGACCGTGGAGATGTTTCCTGGTCGCGCGCTGAGACCATATCGAATACGGTTACGCTACACTATTTAAACGGGTATTGTCAGGTGACCTACATGTAGATGGGAACCTCATCCACATCGAGAACGCCAACTACTTACACCGTGGACCCTTCTTTGCACGTGTGGGGCGTTACCACGATCCTACGCGAGGCTTCACCCTAGACCCTGATCTGTGGACAGCCTTGGAGAAAGTGGTATGTATTGTGGAAGAGCTGTTTACATCAGACGAGCGGTCAGTCGTTCAGTTAGGCTGAGCTCGTGCCCTGCGTGACGCGGCGGCAGAACCCAATGAACGAATGATCAACTGCATCAAGGAGGCAGCGACGATGCCATTGAATACCCGGATAGGCTCAGTCAACCGGCGATATATACAACGGTGGTAGAACCCGAACATCAGACCTCGACCTCGTTATAAATATACGATACTCTTTGAGTCCATTATCAGTCATCACCATGAAGCGCTGGGAAAAGGTGTTGGATAACTACAGTTCCGTTAGTCCGGCGGCCTATAGTGCATTGTCGGCTCTCTATCGAGCGGCCAAGCCCCACGGGATACAAGGCGCCCAAATCCGAGATTGGCTCAAACAACAAGACACCTATAACTTACATCGAGCTGCCGGCCACCATTTTCCACGGAACCGGGTCATCGTTGGTGGCATAGATGCCCAATGGCAAGCCAATTTGGTCGATATGAACGCCTTTGCCAAACACAACGATGAGAATAGTTATATCTTGGCATGCATTAATATCATGTCGAAGTATGCGTGGGTGGTACCCATCCGGATGAAAGCGGGAGCGAATCTCAAAGCGGCGTTCAAGGACATCTTCAAGACCGGGCGCAAACTCTTGTATTTGCAAACCGACGAAGGCACCGAATTCCTCAACAGACCCTTCCAACAATTTCAAAGTCAGAATATTGGTCTGTGTGTTCACATGACTTCATGTCAGTACTCTGGCATCATTTCTCATCACCTTCACGTGACGTTTAATTATGATAGACATGGGTCACCTCAAGTAGGCGGCCTCATTTGGTGTTTTATTAATTTACACATTGATATTCAGGACTGTTGGTTCACGTCAGCCTTAGACGTTGAATTGAATTGAGCCAGTGGATGTCGGATCTGCTCATCTGCTATCTGGAGCGGAACTACCAATTTCAAAACCTTGAAATTTTCGAGAAAATGCGAAAAATGAATGATACTATTGATTAGACCTAGAACGTAATGAAGTTTCAAATTAGGTTTGACATCTACGGGCGACGGAGTAGTTATCGTGATTATTTCCCAAAATACTTTTTCTATCAAAACGAAAACTGAGCACAGAACAGGATGGCACAGGACGCATCTTTAACGAGCCTCTCCTTGATCACACACGACAGCTCGGCAAGTGACCCCGCGGGAGCATTTAGTAACTTTTCTGAGAATGTTGGGAAGTAGTTATCGGCGTCGGTGAAACCGATAAATTTCGTTCATGAATTCACCGAAATATACGCTTAAAGTTGTGAAATATTTAACTTGAGAGCAGGTCTAAGAAATGATAAGATTGTTGGAAAATTATCCAAGCAGCTTTCTTTGTACGCCGAGTCAAATGTGGACTGTTCCCGAGTGTAATCACATTTGAAGACAGCCGATTTTGCGACGAATTCGCGGGAGCCAAAATAAAATATATTATTTTAGGCCTTTGGTTCATCAAATGAATTTGAAATGTTGCAGGACACCCTGGTCCAAACATCTTCTTAATTAGAGATTATCAGCAGGGATCACAAACAAAAATTCATAGGTGGCCACAAGAAACTATGGCGATAACTACTCGCCGCCGGTAACTGGTTCTTTACCCGTAATGTTAGCAACAGAGAGAAATTGATTAACCCTATCTTCCCTGGGGTGGGAGTGCCCCCCCCCCCCCCACCTCACCTACCAAACCTTCTGCGCTATCTCCGGAACGACAAAAATAGAGAGCTGAAACTCCGTGACTTTATAGTTTATCATATTGGGGCCATTTTGAATTGAACCTATTTGCATAACCCCCCAGAGCAGAGTATCATGGGTAAATTCAAGATGGTGGCCACGTGGGGTGCCAGAAAAGTGATGTTTCTTCAGAATTTCTGCTTTTCCGCACTATTTTATTTCTCATCACATTAATATTTACTAATTTTTCATGCAGTTTTTGCGGAGAAATTGTATAAATAAAAAAATCGGAAAATCTGACCCAAAAATCGACCAAAAAATGCCGTTTTAAAAATGGCGTCAGTGTGACGTCATCAATACGGCCATTTTGGATTCTTTTACATTTTCTGGTAGAGCTTGACCCAAGGGTATAGTGTGGTAAGTTTCAGCCCCGTAGCTCAAGGGGTAAGAAAAATAATATTATTTCGCCCCCCTCCCCGCACCCCAGGCCACGACAGGTCCCAAAAAGCCCAGGGCAGATAGGGTTAATGAGTGACAGTTACAATATATTGTAAGATTCATCTTGTGTCTCATGTCCGGGATCTCACATTACGGAAAGATAAACTTAGTGGATGAAAAACTGTTTATTGAAGCACTAAATCGTATCCACCATGACAAAAGATGATCAAGACACATTAATCATCAACAAATATAAAAGCCGCTATGAGAAAACAAGGTATAAGTCATTAACAATGGGGTCTTTGGAATGGCTTTTTTAACCAGAGTATCAGCGAATGAACCAATATTCAAACTGATAATTCTACGTTTACAAATAAATGAAATGTATAGAGATTCTGATTGATTCAGAAGACCATTGGCCCATTGTTGCATAGATTTGTATGTATACAGAACAGAACACGAGCTTTTATGTATACATAAACGCTCGTGTTCTGTCATTACGCTGGCTCTGTTTTTCAGTAACTTCGAAGAACGATTGCGAGGTGTTGAACGAAAATGTGCCAGCATAAGTGCAATTATGTAAATAAAGTATTCCATTTCCGCTCCAGTAGAACTCTATGCGCGACTTCCGAAATCGTCGACACGATGACAAAAAAAACCACAGACGAACCTACGAAAATTGTTGACTCGTGTTCAGAAATGTCACTCCCGCCAAACATTTTGCAGATCGCGTCTATTTAAGAAATAATGTTTTCATAGGCGTGCTAAATCGTTATTTTACGCACGGTTAGTGTGGCAAAGTTGATATTTTAGGACATGGGCGAAGCCCGCGCCCTAAAATCTATAAACTTTTACACACTAACCGTGCGTAAAATAACGATTTAGCACGCCTATGAAAAAACATTATTTCTATTATATTGCACTACTCAAATTGATTATCAACAAAGATTACCATGAAAGATTGGAAAAATATGGTAAACATTCACAACATTTTTCCCCTTTGTTGAAATGTGCCTTCCGCCTCAGTTGGCAGCGTGCCAATATCGATGGACGAGTTTATGTGGTCTCTCAGAAGGGAGCACGGTCTTTCTGCCAAACGAGACTGTGTGAAACATGCATACAATCCTATTTGTGTGTCATTCTCAATCAATTTCACGATGGAACCAAAAGTTAAACTTGAGACAGAAATTTACATCTTTATTAATAATATAAAACGAATTTAATACCTTCAAATATCCGTATTCTCCATTTCGCTTGCCTGTCGGTCCCTGGTTCATTTCGTTTCTTAGCCAGATCTCTTAATTTTTCATCGTCAGTGAAGGAAAATCTGCCTTTGTCCAGCTGATCACACCCGTGTTGTGTCTGCATTTAAAACAGCAAGAGGAGATTCATCGATCTCCGCTTCTCTAGACAATTCGTATCTGAAAGCACGTCTTGTTTCTCCTGCTGATCTGTTTCTTATTGTGTAACACTCATATGTCCCAATTGGTTTGTAAATATCTGCGATTATAAATTTTCTGCCTTTAAAAGAAACTAAAGCTCCTACTTGCAGGGTAACAATCCTATATTTTGATTGTATAGGCAGACGATAATTTGTCTTGCCATTTATCACCCGCCCTTTGAAATGGATTAAACCGAGTGAACACCTGTGCGTTTCAAGATCACGGATGTAGATTTCATACGTCACAAAGTTCTTAATCGTGCTAAATCGTCTAATAATTTTACGGTTATCAGTTTGTAATAGGTGTAAGTGTTATAGGATTATTGTTTGATCGCGTTCTTAATAAACATAGACGCGGTGAAATCGCATGAAGGTCCTGCCATAGTCTCGCTAACTTGATCAATTATAATCTCGATTTCCTCATGTCATACTCGCATTTGAGGTAAAGTCTTTTCTTGACCGTTCTGGACCGTAAATCCTCCCTAATATCACTTTCATGAAACTTGTTTTCTTGGATTGTAACTGTAGTCACATTCAATGAAATATTTTTAAAGTGTTTTTTCGTCTAGAATTTTGAAATATATTAACACAATGTGTTGGACTACAAACTTTCTACGCTATCTCCGGAACGACAAAAAATGGAGAACTGAAACTCCCTGACTTTATCGTTTATCATATTGGGGTCATCCTGAGCCTATTTGCATGACCCCCCGAGCAGAGGATCATGAGTAAAATTAAGATGGCGACCACCTGGGGTACCAGAAAAGTGATTTTATCGTCATATTTCTTCAAAATTTCTGCTTTTCCGGGATGACAAGTGGACAAAAACTATTTAATTTCACATCACATTAATATTTACTAATTTATCATGCAGTTTTTACGGAGAAATTGCATAAATAAAAAATTCGAAAAATCGACCTAAAGATGCCGTTTGTGATAATGACGTCACTGTGATGTTATCGAAGCGGCCATCTTGGATTTTTTACATTTCCTAGTAAAACTTGACCCAAGGGTATGGTGTGGTAAGTTTCAGGACCCTAGCTCAAGGGGTAAGACAAATAATTAGGGGGGTCCATTTCGCCCCTCCCCCCGCCCCCCAGGCCAGGATATGCCTCAAAAAACCCAGGCCAGATAGGGTTAACTAAGTTTATGATAGATGAAAAGAAAATTGAAAAACGGAAGTCAGGATCTACACCGAACATTAACTGAAGTTTTCGGAGCGTGTCATGAAAGATTCCGTTTAACTAATCCGTTGACCGCTGACCGTTAACAATTGTGTTCTATTGAACCGCCATGATACACGATGAGTTTATGTATCGTCAGAAGTTCATGAAAACTAGTATCATCTAGATATATTATATAAGACAGCTATTTTAATTAAATGTTTCCTCTGTGCCAAACATCCATGTGCATGGGATGAGCTCATTGCTAACAGGAAACGATGTAAAATAGCATCAATTACTCCTCAAAATTTACACAATCAACAGAATATTAAAGATCATGATGGAAATAATAAAAAGATAGTAAAAGATAAATATTTAAATGCCGTAGTTACTATTATTGCCATTATTGTCTATGACACATAATCCTTCAAAATTACATATGGGATTTAGTTACTTATCGAAAAAAAAGATAACCGATACTCACAGAGCTAAAACTGAAGCGCGGTGATAGCATTTGAGGAGTTAGAAATAGTTATCCCTCGCCACTCCACGACTTTGTCAACATTTTGTCAATGATTTTGCATTAATCTGACGATGTGAATTGTTTAAACATCGGTAAAAGAGGTTATAATATTTAGGTGAGACAGAGGGATCAGGATGAAATTCAAGTGTTTCGTTCAATTCCAGAAAGTATTCAACTGTCGTCCACAAAATAATTTCCGTGTCAATAATCAAAAGACTTTTTACGATTCAAAACAGACATAAACTGAAGAAAAATAGTCTGTTCCTTACAAGAGAGAAGAGGTGAACTGTTTTCAATGTTCTATCCACGAAATCCTAAATCAATGACAATTATTATTTACTTCAAATAATTTCCAACTCTATAATGTAGCTCACTTAACCCTGTCTAGCCTGGGGGAAACATGTCCCCCACCCCCAACACTACCTACCTTTTTACCTCAGTTCCGCACAAACTTTCTGACTTTTCCGCGAATCTTATTGTCGTCATTTTGAGACTATTGCAAAACAGGATAAGAGACTGTCCCACCAAATCGCCTAGGCCTTAGGGTTAACTATATGTTTGACGCTAAGCGTTCTGGGATGTTACTTGCCATAGACAGATCCTGTGTTAAATGTGACGATTTTATTCAACGTTACAAAACATTATTGCAGAAACTTATGAAACTGGGCAATACCACCAAGCGCCTCCACTCAAAGTTTCTCGAATTTGGCGATTCATAACGCATGCTGACAGTAAAATACGAGTGTGGCGTGCAAGATGTATGGCGTTACGTATCGTAACTTGTGTCCAATTTCGCTTAACCCGGGGCTAGGGGCCGTCTGAACTCATGTATTTCAAGATCCTCATGCTGTTCATATGAGCAACCACAATCAAAGCGTGACCGAGATGCATTATTCTCTAGATGACGACTTTACAACGAATACCATATGGATTAAGTATACTGATCAGCTACACGGATTTGATATTTTTGGAACATCATGATGTCTTGCCGCCATCATTGAAAACTGTTGACCGCTTCGCTCTTGCAGGAAACAAGCCTATGTTTATGTATACTATGATTGTCTTTTTAATTTGGTGCTATTGCTGCTATATAGAATGAATTTAAATTTCTCGGTATTGTTTTTAATGATAAACTGAACTGGACGTCCCATATTGATTATATTTGCAAGAAAGTATCTCGTAATATAGGAATCATTAATCATATTAAACATTCCCTTAATAAGAAAACACTATATGTACTCTACTATTCCATGATTTATCCATACTTGTCCTATGGAAATATCTTATGGGGAAACACCTATGTTACTCATCTAAATCCATTGTTCTTACTACAGAAAAGAGTTATAAGGGTGATAACTTTATCGAAAAAACTAGACCATACCCAACCTCTATTCGTAGCTTTAAAGATTCTGACACTGTATAACTTGAATCTCTATCTCTCACTGAATCTTGTACACAATTTCATCTACCATACTAACAAACTACCTTTTCACTTTCAAACATATTACATTAGACAATCAGTCATGCATCAACATAATACTAGAAGCCAAGATACAAATCTGTACCGGCCATTTTATCGCTCAAACTTGTCTTATCACTCTATCAAAACAT